>QLNU02004860.1:0-19137 GCA_006491805.2 Dysdera silvatica | reverse complement strand
AGTATGCTGAATTAATGGTCTGTGTTGGGGTGAACAGTATGCTTTATGATAATACCATCCCAATCGTAGGCAAGAATTTTTTGGCTTTATATTATCTTTTACTTCGGAAACATTGCGACTGTATTCCGCGACTGCTTGTTTACAAATGCTATATTCCTATTATCACCTTACGTGCATAGAGCAGGAATTGTGAGTTGAGTTGCTCTAAAGGAGGGTAGACATTTAAATTTCCTGTGGTATAAACAGCATCGCCTGATTCTGTTTTACACCATTGCTACAGCATTGTTGCGACTAATAAAAAAACAACACCCATATAATCGTTAGAAAGGTATGTGAAAATTGATATTTGTTGGTTTGTGATTTTAGGGAGATAGTGGCGGTCCCTTACTTACCAAAATAGGTGATCCTTTGAATGTTGTTGGTGTTGCCAGTTTTGTATCACAGAGCAATATGCTGAGTGGTTTGTGTGGAATGGAATATGGCATGGCAGCATAGAAGAAAGTATCTATGAAAACAGAGTGGATACGTGAAATGATTAAAAAATGTGCTAACAATATTGATGTGTAAAATTGTTAATAAAAATTTATGATATCTCCCATATCATCTAAGTTTATTATTTTGTTTCATTTGGGACATTTAATACATTACTTTCAATACATTTATACATATATATACAAGATAAAATAAATATATATATATATATACATACATATATAATTTAAAGAATAGACGGAAATAGGAAAACCAATTTTTTCTCGGTATGGGCTTGCTCCTGCCTAATAAATATCGGTCTAATAAAAAGAAAAAAAGTACTTACGTTAAAAACCTTGAAGAAAAAAAATGTGTGAACCACCCACCAAAACAGAAGGAAAAGAAATATTGCCATACCCAAGAATTTCCTCAATCTAAACCTGTTGCCAAATCAAAAAATAAATTGAATTCAAAGTAAACTATACAAACTGTTTAAAACTTATCAGAACAAAATCTAAATCTGCCAAAACCCCACGAATATAATTAATTGGAACCTGATTATGAACAAGAATATTTTTTTAAAATTTAACAGCCCTATAAAGATGCTCATCTTTGTAGCAAATTCTGTCAATCCTATTAATTTGTGTAATAATAATATTCTGTTAGACTCCAACATTAATATTAGACAAAAAATTCGAAAGCGTTGAAACTTTATATTCAAATTCCTTTCTCTTATCAAATAAATCAGTAACAATATTAGAGGTATCTTCGAAATTAATATATATATCCAAAAAATTAGTATCAGTCAGTGTACCAGTTCCTCTAATTTTGAGACATTCAGGATAAATATATATTTATCTAGAATTCTTGCTCTAGAATCTAGAATTCTTTGTTCTCAACTTGTACGATATATTCAATTTTCTCGCATAAAATACAAACAACTTATCCGTTATTTGCTCATTCTCAAAATTTGTACAGATGACAAATCTTCAACACCTTGTGAAGTCGAAGTTGGTTTCCTCTTGCTAAAAGAAGTCGCGGGTGTTGAAAAAACAATATCAGTTGAAAAAATTGACGAATTTGGTTATGGAAAATGCCGTTTGTTAAAATCTACATAATTGTTTTGACTTGTAATGAAGCAATGCAGAGTTTCACCAGGATATTCCAAAACAAACAGTTATTTTGATGTTGATGTAAGGATTAAATAACTTCTGCAGCATTCTAAATTATTTCAAGCCTTATATAACAACTCTGGGAAACGCCCCTTCGATCACTTGGGAACTTCGCGCCGTTAATTTGCATAAATCTGACATATGTGCCTAAACATTTGTGGCATACAGATTCCAATATTACGGTGTTGGGATATTTTTTTTCAGTACTTTTGGTAATCTTTTAAGTTGCACAATTTATTATTGGTTCTAGGATTATTTAGATACAATATCGGCGAAGTTCAATGCAAATTCTCGCTTTTATTTATAATTTGCCTCTGTGTCTAAACTTTTGTGCAGGCCTGTACAAATGGAGTGCGACATTATATTTGAAGCTGTAAGATGTCAAAATCGGATAAATCATTTGTAATCACCCTGTATTTTTTTTACATAGAAAAGGCGTACGATCAGAGTTGGAAACATGGCATCTTCAGAGACCTTCATCAATGTGCTCTTAGGGGCAATATGCCAAATTTCATATAAAATGTCCTGAACAACAGAACTTTCCAAGTACGTATCTGAACTAGTCTTTCTCACACTGTCCCACAAGATCGAAGTGTTCCACAGGACTGCGTTCTAAATCCAATTCTTTTCAATTTAAGGCCCAGTGGTGTGGTTAAAGATCTCCCCACCACTGTAAAAAGTTCAATATACCTTGATGACCTGCAAATTTCTTGCAGAGCAGGAAATATCTCTCAATAAGATTTCTGAGATCTTACCTCTCGTGTCTCATACCATCTGCACAGAAAATGGCAGTTAGAATGGGACAAGCAAATTTTTAATAAACTTCATTAAACCTCGTCTTGAGGTGTGGCAGTTTATCTGTATGAGTGATAGTTGTAAAGAGGTCACTCTGTCTAAACTTCCTATCGGGCATACACGCTTCTCCCATCAATATCTCTTAAAGGGAGAAGACATCCCAGTGTGTGCAACATGTGGTGAAGCATTAAATATTTTATATGTTTTATGTATTTGTCCCAATTTTAACCAGCATTGATCATTAACTTTTAACCAAAATATTTTTAGTCTTCGTGACATTTTATGTGACTCCTTTAACCATGAAAACATTTTTAACTTTTTATCTAATATTGGCTATTCCCATCTCCTACGATTTTGTTTTTATATTATTTCGTTTGGTACCTTTGTTACGTTGTTTTTAACACGTTTTACCTTTAATTTATTTTATATTAAGCCTTTGTGTACGTCCTCACCTTTTTTGGCGCATGACCCTTGCTGTCTTTGCGCTATAAAAACAGAACTAATCAAGATATTTGGAACTTACTGTAGATAACAAATTAAACTTGAAATCACATATTAATGATTTAAATATTAGTCTTTTACCTCTGTTATGTAAGTTTTATTACTTGTGACAGATTTGCTCACAGAATATCTTGAGACTTCAGTATCTTTCAGTGGTTTAATCAGTTATGGTTTATGGATTAGCTTGTTGGGATGGTACATTTTTTTCGACTTTGGAACTTCTGATTAAGACTGAGGAAGATTTTATTAGGTTAATTTCCAACAAAGATAGATACTATTCTTGAAAACTATGGTTTGTATCTTTGAAGATTTTACATATCCGGAAACAATATAGTTTTAAAGTACTTAAAATATTTTATAAAAGAAATAATAATATTGCTTTATTAACAATATCTACTGTACACGATATTCAATAAGCTTAAAGGCTAAAATTCCAAGATCAAAAACCACTTCCTTTCAGAACTGGTAATGACTCCAAAGTTTTTTGATGTTACCTAGATGGTTAAATTGCTGTCTTATCAATTTGTTCGAAAATTACGTGAATATTTACCATAGTTGCAAGATGCTGAACCATTTTTTAATTTTATCAAGGGATGTTGCATTGTGTCTTGCAAGGGAGAATTGTTTATTCTATTACTTGTTTTACATTTTGTAATTGTTACAGGAGAATTTTGGTGATTATGCAAAGGCCTTGGATTACAGCTTTTCATGATTTGTGTCATAGGTTTGGGTGTTGGCAGTATATGATATTTTTAATATGTGTGTGCAACTACTTGAACATGTGAAAATTAACACAAGCAGTTTTAGAAGTCCTATGTTTGTTTTATTGTGTATAATTATGAAATAAAAGTATTGTATGTCTGCATATGAAAAAGTTCTTTCTCTATGAAACTATCTGTAAAACTTCTTGAAATCTCAGACATGCTTACGTGTATTCCATACTGCTTCAGCCATACTGCTGAGCATTCTAGACATTCAACGTTATCTTCGGGAGTTAAACTATCTGTGAAACGTCATGAAACCTTAGATGTGCTTATGCGGATTCCAAGTTCTTTCAGCCATACTGCAAAGCATTCTAAGCATTCGGTATTATTTTTGGGGGTTAAACTATCTGTAAAACTCCATGAAACTTCAGACATGTTTACGTGGATTCTAAATTCTTTCAACCATACTGCCGAGCATTCCAAGCATTCGATATTATTTTCAGGGGGTTAAACTATCTGTAAAATTTCATGAAATCTCAGATGTGCTTACGTGGATTCCAAATTCTTTCAGCCATACTACTGAGCATTCCAGACATTCAGTGTTACGTTTTGGGGCGGGGCATGAACACAGAATTGTGAAATTAATCACATACAAAAATTATTGTCAAATAATATATTTTAAACCGGATTAACAATAAATAGACTTTATAGTAGTTACTTGTACGTCCGGCTTCATTTTCCTTGCATTTCAAGCTTTATAGATAAGATTCTATAAAACTACAGGTGCCATTTCAATTCTCGCAAATAATTAGCTCTTACTTGTTATTCCGCTTTACGCAAGCCATGTTTGCTAACTATCCACCATAGATGACCTTATAAACAGTTTGTTTTTGACACATGGCCTGCAAACAAATCAAAAGTCTAAGACAAATTATCAATTGCTCATGATGAACAATATCCCAAAAAACGATTGAACGTTACCAATTCTGAATTATTCATAAAATTCCTTACATGTTTTGGAAACGAATCTCTGCATAGAATTTAGTATTGAAATTTCGGTATGGGCAATCAGTTTGTTGTGCATCCTTAATGCACAAACCAATGGACGAACACCTTTGGAGCATTCAATAACTAACAAACATCAATTCACTCATAACAATATTTATATGCTTCACATGAATCTAAAATTCATATCTATGTATAACAACTCGTATCCTTTTTTGCCATGGTGCTGTGGAAATGTCAAACATGAACAAAAATTAATAAATAATAATTATTATTCTAGGTTCCAAAAAATATTAATTGGCGTAATTAGACTTTCGCCACATTCTTCAGTGCACATTTAGGAATCGTGAAAAGAGATGACCAAAGCCCTCTTATCTTTAGGATACTGGAGGGGTTAATGTAAGGACAATTACCGTGTAAACTTCTAACAATTTTTTGCGGCACAAAAGGATAATTTTGACACATTTTAGTGAAATTAACACATAAAAGAAAAATTCCTGTAAGGAACGGAATAGAAAATTGCTTGTATATGTTTTTTATCTAGACATTCAGGTTGCGGCTTATCTTTTGGGTAATTAGAAGTACAGGGCATAGCTCATTTTTGTCCACGATTTACCTTTATAAAAAAAGATATGCATATCCATTCCTTAATTATGTAAAATATATCATATTAAAATTTTAAAATAATCACATAAAAAACAGAATAAGAAATGACCTGTTTGGAACCTGCTGTTCCATATGCAGTTGATTTTGATAGGTTCAGTACCCAGAAGTGGATTGCACTTGTCCAGGATTCACCTTCATGAAAACATAAGCGTTAGCTTCTTTCATGCAAAAATGTACATTTCCCAAGAAAGAATTTAAAAAAAAAAAAATCTACCGGTCACAAACGATATCTTTTTTTTTTAATCATATTATGTAAATGGTATGTCATAACGAAAATGTATTAAATAAAATTTCAATTACAAAAAATTGTCGAATACCCCTATTCCAGCATTATGTAAAAAATACCAAGTCAAAATTTTTAAATATCCATATAAAAATGGAATAGAAAATTACCTGTTCATAACCTATAATTTAATATATTAATATATACATATGCCGCTTGACTTCTGTAAGGTGAGGGCCTTGAAATGGATTGCACTAGTCCAGGATTCACCTTCATGAAAACACATAAGCTTTAGCTACTTTTATGCAAAAACTACCAACAACATTTCCCAAGGAAGTTTTTAAGAAAAATTTACTGGTCACGAATGAATTTTTTTTAATCATATTATGTAAATGATATTTCATAACGAAAATGTATTAAATAAAATTTCAATTACAAAAAATTGTCGAATATTCCTATTCCAGCATTATGCAAAAAATACCAAGTCAAAATTTTAAAATCTTCATATAAAAATGGCATAGGAAATTACTTGTTCATAAAATGTAATTTTATATATATATATATATACTGGTTGGCTTTGGTAGCTTAACGGCCCTGCAATTATATGCATTTTTCCACTATTCGGCATCATGATAACACATAACCTTTAGCTCCTTTTATGCCAAAAATTATCAATAACATTTCCCACGAAAGAATTTGTAAGAAAATATACTGGTCATGAATGAACGGTATTTCGTAAGGAAAATGTATTAAATAAGGTTTCAATTAAACAGTCAAGTACCCCAATTCCAGCATTATGTGAAAAATATCAGTTCAGAATTTTAAAATATTCATATAAAAATGGAACAAAAAATTACTTGTTCATAACCTGTAATTTCATATATGTATGCCTGTTGGTTTTGGTAGGTTGAGGCCCCTGCAATTGAATGCATTTATCCAGGATTCTCCGCCATGAAAACACATATTCTTTAGCTCCTTTTATGCAAAAAATTATCAATAATGTTTCTCAAGAAAGAATTTTTAAGAAAAATTTATTGGTCACAAATGATTTTCTTTTCTTTAATCGCATTATGTCAATGATATTTCATAAGGAAAATGTATTACATAAGGTTTCAATGGTCAAGTATACTAATTCCAGCATTATGTAAAAATATCAGCTTAGAATTTTAAAATATTTATATAAAAATGGAATAGGAAATTACTTGTTCATAACCTGTAATTTCAGATATATATATACATATGTATGCTGGTTGGTTTTGGTAGGTTGATGGCCCTGCAATTGAATGCATTTCTCCAGATTAGATTATATTTTGAACATGAAATAATAATGCAAGAAAGTAAGAAAAGACGTGAAGAGGAATAACAAAAATTAATAAAGTAATGGCAAATGAAATATTATGAACTTACTAAAGATCTATATTAAAAGGAAACCAATTTATTCCTTTTTCAATTCGAACACTACTGCAAAAAAGAGTACTTGTAAAATGATCCCGTTTTCACAATAGCTATTAATGTGATACATTCCATACCTTTACTAATATTTTTATGTACACAGGGCAATGATCTGCAATATTGTCCTGGGATTTTGTGTTTTACTTTTACCCTATTTAAGTTATGCATGAGAATAATTCGGTTAATTTTTATTTTTTTATAACAGGATTATTGTTTGTAGTAATCCTTCTCCAATCAACAACTTTTAACAACCCGATATTTGTCACATGGAGTGAAATAAATATAATAAATTACACAACAGAATAAATTGCACAAATAAATAAATATTTTACACAAGCCAACTGTCTGCCAAATCTTTTTTCCTTTGCTTTCAAATGCAATTTCCTTTTCTTTTTATGATTGTGCAATGATGTGTTTTTATATATAGACTTCGTTACACTTAACGTAAAGAAGGGAACATTTGAAAAACGGAATCTAGGTTTAATTACTCATTACAAATGCATCACTTACATGGGTTTTCTTCAAAACGTATCCCGTCAGTGCTTCCAAATTATAAAACATTCATTTGTAATAATATTATATAAAGCTGTAACGTTTTCAGTGTAGAAAACAATTCCACGACGGAAGATTTTGATCCTTTTCCGACATCAACAATCAACAGAAAGTATTTTGTCAACTCTCAGGAATAGAACACATAAAAAAAAATTCAATTTCACTAAAATCTTTAGAAGCAACCACTACCCAAAAATATCTCCCCCACGCTCAAACCAAACTCCATCTTCCAAAAAACAAACTCAAATCTAAACTTCTTTTTGTTTTCTTGATATATATTAAAAAAAAAATCCTCTCTTCTTTTGGAACAGTATCAGTCAAATATAAAAGCAATTATGAATATTTTGCATTTTATCTTACATTTCCAGATGGTGTTACAGTACCTGGTAGTATCTCATCAGCTTTGGTTTCAACTGATACACAGCTGGTATTTTTCTCATCGGTCATGATGATAATAAGCCAAAAGGCTACAAGTTTGTACATGTGTTTACTTTTCTAGAAACTGTTAATTCTAAAAGACGACAGAATTTCTGGAAAGTGATGCTTTTCTTAGCATTTGCCATAGTTCTTTCTATTACTTACAATAGATGTCTTGGAAGTAAGTTAAATATTTAACGTTTTGACTGTCAAATTAGGAAAAAAAAGTTTCTTGGAGCTACATATTTTTTGTGTCGATTTCTTTTGAATGTGCACTAGATTTATCAGCTAGAAATAATCATTTGGGCTCATTTGTTTTCGCTCAAAAATAATTTTAGTTTCATGTAAAAATGTGTTGTGTAGAAGTGTAAAAGTGTGTGATAAAGTGTAAAAGTGTGTAAAAGTGTGTTGATTTCAACCCTAGATGTAACTTGAGGGTTTAAACTGGGGCAAAAAATTTTGATACAAATTTAAAAAATTTATGGATCTATTTGTTATGTCCTGGACAAAAAAGTAGGAAGAAAAGTTGATTTAGATTTAATTTTAAAAATTCTTTATCAAACATAATGCTAATATGATTATTGACCGTTCCTCTCAAGTACTAAATGACTGTTAACCCTTCTTGGCCCAAAGTTGTATACCTGAGTATTTATGAAATTGCAAAAATGGCGGTTTGAACAAATCTGCTTGTTTATATTTCATTATATTGAGCATTGTTCTGGAACATCTTTTTCTCAATTCACAATTTCTTTCAATTGAGTCAGTGTTCTTCCAATTCCCATTCTGTGTTGTTCTGACTTCCTTGGGCTCCTTTTACAATGTATGAACTCATGAGTGCTTTGCAAACTTCAAGAAATAGTGCTCCTGGTCATGATAACATTCATTACTCCATGCTTAGACACTTGTCTCAAAGGTCAAAGGAAAACCTCCTTTGCCTGTACAATAGAATATGGACTAAACTTACCTTTCCAGACTCTTGGCAGAGCAATTATTGTTCCTTTCCACAAGCCAGGTAAACAAAAAATCCAACTAACTATAGGCCAATAGCATTACCAAGCTGTCTATGCAAACTAATGGAGTGGATGGTGAATAAGCAACTGATATATTTCTTGGAATCCAATAACTGCATAATGACTTCTCAAAATGGCTTCCGCCGCATACGCTCTACTACAGATAACCTTCTTCTGCTTGAAACAAGAGTCCGAGAAGCATTTGTCAAACGAGAACATCTAGTCTCTATTTTCTTCGACATAGAGAAAGCCTGCAATTGGACTTGGTGCCATGGTATACTTTGTGACCTTCAAGAATGTGGCCTGAAAGGAAACATGCCGTCTTTTGTTCAAAATTTGCTAACCGATCGTACTTTCCAAGTTCGTCTTGGATCGGTTCTTTCTGATCTTTACAACCAAGAACAGGGTGTTCCTCAGGGCAGTGTCTTGAGTGCTACACTCTTCATTCTAAGGCTCAATAACATCATCAAAAAGGTCCCACACACTGTCCAAACATCACTTTACGTTGACGATCTCCAAATCTCTTATCAATCCCGTGACATGAGCAGGCTAGAAAGGCAGTTGCAAATTGCCCTCAATAACATCACTAACTGGACAAATGAAAATGGCTTTACTTTCTCATTTGAGAAGACAGTTTGTGTCCATTTTTGTCGGAGGAGAGGCTTACATCCGGGACCAGAACTCTTTCTGGGAAATCATCGTATTCCAGTTGTTCAAAAGGCAAAATTTCTTGGTGTGTTATTTGACCATAAACTTACCTTCAGGCCACACATTCAGTCTCTTAAAAACAAATGCCATAAAGCCCTTAATATCTTCAGAGTACTCTCCCATACATCCTGGGGAGCAGACCGTTATTCAATGCTTCGTCTGTATCATGCTCTCATCCGTTCCAAACTGGATTATGGCTCTGTCATTTACACCTCCGCTCGACAATCCATCTTAAAAGCTCTTGACCCTATTCACCAATAGGAAAAGGGACATCGCCCTTACCCAGAGTCAAACTGATGACCGAACGTATGACCCATTATGTCTCTACCTGTTCAGCCATTAGGGAAGGAATGATACTCATTTTCTCTGTATATATATATATATATATAAGGTTTCTCTGTGAGGTAGTAGTACTCTATACAGGGTTAAACACTATTGACAAATGGCCAACGCACAAAGCCATGGGGCATGTTTTTTGTAATTTTCGTGGGGAATTTTAGAAAACAAGTTTATTGCAGATAACAATGAGTATATTACAGATAACAGAAGATAATAATATTTTACTTAATAAACATAATTTTTATTCTTTGTAGATGGGAATAGAAAACAACATGAAAATATAGTAACAAAATTATTGTTGACTAGTTCCACACAAAGTTTTATGAATTTCCTTTGATTATACCATTTTCAAATTTTTGTGTAATATTAATTTCTACAAAAATGTCTGTGTTTTTCAAATTCTTATTTTACTTTCCCTACATCCTGCATATAGAAATTTATACGCCTCATTTAGCATAACAATGACTCTTGTCCTTGCACCATAAAAATTCAGCCAATTAAGCTGTAATAAAATACTTGAGTGGTCAGAAACTTCGGGATTTATTTTTCTCAAACTAGTTTAAGTAAATGGGCAGCTTATGATACATAATCAGCATATTTTGCGTTTTATTAACTGAAATATTCTTTTTTCTCCCCCATGCAGTTGATATGAGAGGCTGTTCATACGAAGATCCATACATCATTGAACCAAGTACCAACGTTAGTGGTGACATATATAGTCCAGGCTTTGAAGAAAATATATATCCTGATCATCTTTATTGTACATACACCATTTGGGCATTGCCAAGATCTGTAAGCAAAAACTTTTCTATGTATTTTGTTATATGGTATGCATAATATTAATATATATATATACAGGATGTTTACAAAATGATGGAAAAAGGTTTGCTACACTATTCCTTGTGAAAAAAAAACCGTCCAATACAATTTTTGTTGGAAACCAATATTTAATGAGAAAATTAAGGCTAAAGATGAACGAACCATACCAGAAACACCCACTATGAGAAAAGCAAACCAAAGAAATCCTTGGGGAAGTGCAGCATAGCACAAGTGAGCTTTATTCGTTAATTTCAATCAGTACATGTGCAATGAGTACCTTAAAATTTAGCTATGTGTCCAAATACATCATTGGAATTCTGAAGTTTGGAAACCCAGTGAAGGTTTCTTCATCGCCAAGTCAATCAGAATTCTTAGATGCAGCAAGAAGTTTATGTTTAGCCAAAGCCACCTAAAATTATAAAATGTACAGTTTAAAAAAATTAAAAAAATCGCAGATATAAAAATTTAGATAACTTACATAAAATATTAAAAAAAATGTATTGTCAAATATATATACTCTGGCATTTATTGAAAATATAAGTAGCTCTCCAGGTATTAGAAATAAATACCAATCTTTAATCTGAATCTGTTAACTTTATGAAAAATATATCCTTTGGCATAGCCCATGTCATGGGGGAAGGTCATTAACAACTCGGTAGCACCAATGAACTTGATAAACCAAATGGCTTTTAATTTTTTTAAGTGAACAGTAGATTTTAATAGGAAGTTGATCCCATTCAGGAAGACCCATCCCATTATAATAATTGCACTGTGCAAACCTGTCGTAGTTGTGATATGAGCTAAAAGAAATAAAATAAAAAACCAGTCAATTGCAAGCTAAAATGCCACTATGAAAGCAGAATCAATAAATATCTGGCTTAGCTTATTCCATTTCCTTTGAAACTGAATACCCAAGGATTGTAAATTATGAACTAGTTTCGAAGTTATATGATGATATGCGATTTGCACTAGGATCCTCCTGTGGGAAACATTGCTTCATAGATATACTAGATTCCGTTTAAAATATTGGAATATATGCTCGTTCTTAGCGGTGGCAGATTATGTATTTCAGGGGATCCGAGGCACAAATAGAGTTTAGGTATCTAATTGTTCTCAAAAAATTGTTTCCCACATCAAAAGAGTTTCATTCCTCATCAGCTGTATTAAATATGAGCTGGGTTTGTGTTTCTAAACGGCGGGGACTAAGCGGCACAACAAGTTTTATGTCCCAAATCTACACATTGAGCTACCTAGATTAATGTGGCCTCCAAACTATTAGATGCTTGCAAATAAATAATTGTAGCTTCTGAAAAATCTGAACTTACCACCCAGTAAGCTACCAGTTACCAGGCGAACTTTTTATCCAACCACACCAGGGTGGCTACACAATTTGTGAAAAAAAAATTCCCTGACATTTTCTTGATTTTTAGAAAATTCCCTTATATGCATTGCTGTGTATATTATCATTTAAAAAATAAAGATGGGGAAATTAATAATAGCCCATTTAAAAATACGTAAATTAAATATGTAAATGTAATTCCAAATAAAATACAATTATAATTATACCAAAATATAAAATTACATTAAAAAACCAAATAAACATCTTTAGAGCATCAAAAAGAATAGAAAACGTTATCTAATTAAAAAATACAAAAGTCACATAAAACAATTCAGAAACTACACCCATACCTGTTAACTTCAAGGAAAAGCAAAGCCAGTACATTTCTCTTCTTTTTAATTTCAAAAATAACATAAATAAGACATGTTTTGTTCTTTTTTTTATATATATGCCATGGGCTGCCTCCTGTTCATAACATAAATTTCAAACACTGTCCTAAAAATTTACTAAACTTGAGAAGTGCATGTCCCATAATTGAATGAACGTGAAACTTAAATAATCAGCAGTTTCTTATTCACAAATTTCACTGGACATCTCTTTCATGAAAAATATGATTCGTCTTTTGGATTTTGAAGTTGACACAGTATGAACAACGTTACGATATGAAAGAAAAGGCCTGAAAATTAACAGCTTCTTGTAAAATTTATTACTCATAGATGCATCGAAACAAAATTATATAGAACAAAAATATTCACAGGATTTCCATGATTTGTACAAACCTGAGAGCAAAAGAATTCTTAAACTTTTTTTTGTAAAAGGCAAAGATTGGCAATTTTGTCTTCTGTTTCCCCAGATTTTTTTTGGGCTTTTTCCAAAATTTTCACCTTCTTCACCTCCAGTTTTTTTACTTCTAGTTCTGCCTTTCACGTCATTTTCTTGAGAGTTGCCTTCTCCCTTTCTTCATTACTGAGTTGATTCACTTCATTACTGAGTTGCAGTTGCTTCAGAAAATTTTGCTCTTGCATTCCTAGCATGACGAATCGGTTGCTTGGATATTTCAAAATTGTCCAGGCCTCCTTGAGCAAGTATACCATCATAGACAATTCTTCTTGCCACTAGAGTTCATTCCTTCATGTTTTCCCAAAGACAATCACTGTTAATGGAAAATTTTCTCTCTACACTTGCATTACCGTGTTATAGAATCATTACCATTTTTATGACAAATATAGCATCATCACAACGTTTTTGTTCACAGGACAATATGTTATACCAGAACTGATCAATTCTTTCTGACCTTCTATAAGATTTTAGTTTTGAAATTACGTATGTCTAAGAGCATATTTCTTTTAACTGTATCTTAGCTCTGTCACGGACATGGCACTCATCCAATTTTTTTGACGTAATATGAGTAACATCTTTGTTAATCTTTTAGAAAATAAATTTTCATTCAAACTCACCTAGAGATCAAGGCATGAAACAGCCTTTGTCAATTCATGGATTAAAGGTGAGCTTTGTTTTTTTTTAATTTACTTGTTCACTTCAGCATGAAATTTCTGCATTCACCTTCGAATAATGTACAAGGATCAACAACTTTTGCTTTTTTTAAATTACATTGAGTTGATATGCCAATATCCACTTCCTTAAAAGGAAGTAAATTTGATAGATCATTTAGGTCTATCGTTAACTCTGTTCAAACCAGCACTCCAACTGATTCAGTTAAAACCAACATCTCAGCTAAGTCAATAAAAAGTACTTCCTCAAAAGCAAATATAATTAGCAAACCAAAGACAAAAATAAATTTAAAAACCCTAAATGAATCTTCTTCTGTCCTAAGTACCTATTAAATATTTTTCCAATATTCGGCAGCATATAAAGCTCTGTCATTTACCTTCGCCAGATCTTCCCTTGTGCAAGTTATGGACATTCTCGGACATACCAGTAAGTGATCGTAGTTCTGAATCATGCCGCACTCGTCGTCATTACCCATCTCCCATTTAATTAGGTTTGTTTTGCACCGGGTGACCTCGGTCCGCAAGCGGTTGAGGGACTTCCATGTAGAGAAAGGTAGTTGAAGTCCTTTTAGTCCTGATTCTAGAAGTTTTATCGAAGTAAGCGGCATCATTGCTTTCCACAGCGACATCTGTCGTGCTTCCGGAGAAGTTTTCAGTTCTTCTGTTGAGTTTATAAAACTTTTTCTAGATTTTAATCTAACAGTCTGTATCTTGTGCTCGTACAAAGGATGGCGAGGGTCTTCCTTCTGTTTCAAGCTCTCGATTTCAGTTGCAATTCTCCTGCGCACTACAGGTGGTGCTATACCTATTATAGGATATATGCTTGAGATAGGAGTCGGCTTAAGGCATCCTGTAACTATACGGACAGTCTCGTTCACTGCGACATCCACTTGTTTGGAGTGAGCTGAGCACCTCCATACCGGTGCTGCATATTCCGCCGTAGAAATACTTAGTGCCGATCCCGTAGTACGTAGGACATCTGGTTGTGCTCCCCAGGATGAACCGGTTAGTTTACGCAGTATGTTATTCCTAGCACAGACTTTTTTCGTGGTGTCATGGCAATGCTCTTTAAAGGTAAGAGTTCTATCAAGCTTAACGCCTAGGTATTTTGGGTTGTTAGAATGTTCTAATCGTTGACCTTTCCAGTTGACTTTCAAGTTTTCACCTGGCCTGTCTATTTCTCAGGTGGAACGTACAAACCTGAGATTTGCTTGGATTCGGCCTAAGGGCATTGTCTTCATAATAGGTTGCGAGTTCTGCCAAAGATGTTGTTAATTTACTTTGCACTGCTTTGAAAGTCTTACCTTGGGCGGCGACTGCTGTATCGTCGGCATATATACATTTTTTCGTATAAGATTTAATCGGCTGGTCATTGGTGTATATATTAAACAGTATAGGATCCAGGACACTTCCCTGAGCAAAGCCATTTTTTTGGTTTCTCCATCTATTTTTCTTGGATTGCAAATTAACGAAGAAACGTCTGTTTTGGAGCATACATTTAATAAATTTTGAGAGTGTGTAGTCTTTCGTTAACCGGTACACTTTCTGCGTGAGAAGTTTGTGATTGACGGTATCCTAAGTCACACTGAGGTCAAGAAAGCCTACTCCGGTAATATCTCCTCTTTCGAAGCTATCCTCAATGTATTGCATTAAGTTAAGTAGTTGTCTGCAGCATGACCGTCCTGGCCTGAAGCCAGCTTGTTCTTTGATCAAGGCCTCATCAATAAAGGCAGCTATTCTCTTTAAATCATCCTCTCCATAATTTTGAATAAATGGCAGAGTAGTGATACAGGGCGAAAGTTTTTAGCTTCATTTGGGTCTTTACCAGGTTTCAAAATCGCAACAACCCACGCTTTCCTCCAGAGTTTTGGGATTTGCATCTTCTTAATGCAGTTATTTATTAATGTTACGATCCAGGTTTGAGCCACTTCTCCGAAATGTCTTATCTGTTCAATTCTGATATCGTCTAGTCCTGCGGCTTTGCTGACCATACGCACGTTTTTAAATTTTTAAAAAGTACTGGGTTTTACTACAGTCTTTGATTTTACCATGTTTGGCGCAGTATAGCCCAGATGCTCTTGCGCCATAAAAAAGCCAAACAAACAAACAATTAGATCTTTGATTTAAGCCTGAGATATGTTGTGTTCGACAGCCTCTTGAGATTTTATGAACCAGGTTTGTAAACGTTTCGTATGACTGAACATCTGGAGTAAGTCCGATAATTTTTTCGTCAAGCTCTGCTGTGAAAAGATTCCACTGGGCCTTTTTAAAATTAAAATGCCTCTTAAAGGGAACAATGTATGGTTTAACGGCTACAGTTACATAGCAGGTTAAGGCCCTATGTTGCGTATTTGGTATGGGGCTTTCGACTGTTTTCATTACTTACTGGGTGATCCTATCAGATACGAAGATATTATCAGGATTATAATCACGTCTCCATCTTCCACTGTTAAAAGATGTTGGTAGTTTCGGATCGTGTATTAATCTGAGATTCGATTGTTCTGCCCAGGTTTCCAGCCTTTCACCATCGTGGTTTGTCTCGTCGTACCCCCAAGAAGTACTGTGGCAGTTAAAATCGCCTATGACTATTTGGATTTCCTTTGATTAGAAGTTGCTTGGCTCGTCAAAATTAAAAGGGGTATTTGGTGGTTTATATACTGATGTTGCTGTACAAGATTTTAATTCAATAGTTAAAATTTCAATATCGTCTTTATCTGTCATGATGAAAAATCATCAATCAATCTGATCTGTCATGTGAAAAGTAAAGAAATAAAAGAAGCTAAAATTGACATCACTGATTATGCATCTGATATTGAAATTTCTAATGCCATTTCCCGTCTCCAGGAAGATGGGATAGATACCTCTGGCATTCATTCGATGGTGTGGGGTTAAAGGTGGATATTTTAAAGACCACTATGAGCTTATCCCCATCTCAGCCAAGCATCGTGAGATGGTGGGAGGTGCTGCGGGTGGTATGGAAGAGACTGTTGGATGGTGGACAATGATGCCGTTGGGTCAGCTCAGGCCTATCGCTTAATCACCTGATTTTGTCTTTCATTCATGGCCTTCCAGAGTCTTCATTAGACAGATGAGTCCTTCGCAGCAACCATTGCTGCTAACAACTTTCACAACAATGTCCGTATGGTGCAGGTTGCTTCCTATTGCTCAGTAGGACCTGCCAGCTTCACATGCTGACTGTACGACTATGTTCGAAGGCATCCAATTGGTTATAATGTCTTCATCAATGTCATAACGGCATTACTTTTTACGTCTTCAGGGAACCACAATGCCGACAACGAGAAAAAAATGAACAGTCTGCAATTTTTCTCTCTTTTATTCTATGCCAGTTGTGCAGTAGAAATATACGCTATGATTAAAGATAACACTCATTAGCTTTTAAAATTTAATCATGTAAATACTTGGTCCAAAAGAATTTGCATGCAAAATTTCGAGACAATTAGATGATTTTTAGGGTTGCTTTGCTTTTTGTTTCTGCAAAATTGTGTGTGACTATATTTTTTTAGAGAATATATATAATATAAATATTTTGTATTTATTTTTTAGAGAATAAAACTGACATTTAAAGAATGGGATATAGAACCATTTGAACTGTGTGGTAAAGATATGTTAATCGTATATAATGGACCAAATGTAAGTTTTCCAATAATCAGTTTCTTATGTGGAACAGAACCTCCAAGACCAATCGTTAGTCCTAGAAATGTGATTCATATGTTGTTTGCGACTAACCTCTTCGGTGGAGGAAAAGGTTTCCACATTCATTATGAAATATCTGAAGAATTTAGTACGTAATATTTTTATTTATTGACATTATGCATGGTAGGATCCAGAAGTTCCTGCACTATGTCCGTAAATTAATGGGATTTGAAAGTTAAAGCACATTGATCTTCAAAATATAAGTCTTGTGAAACACAATTCTGCCAGTGGAAACATTTCTGGAAACCATTCTTTTCAATGTCTATGCTGTTTTAATTTCTTCCATGCTGGGAAAGAGACAACCTTGAAGTCAATTTTTGAGCTCAGAAAACAGGTGGAAGTTGGAGGGAACAAGGTCAGGTGAGTGTGACAGGACAATATAGTGCGTTGCATAATGATAGGTCCATCCGAAAAAGAGTTCTTTTGAACTACTGTTTCATGTTTTTAACTTACATTTATTACAAGTTACAAGGCTCTTGTCACAACAAATTATATAAAAGTAAAAAGGATTGCAAAAGTCATAATAATTAAAAACAGGTGTTGCAAGAGGTGTTAGTAGGGAGGTGCCTGCTTGAATCAATTCATAAATTCTTTTTGGCATAGAATTAATTAAGATTCTGCAAGTTGATGGCATGCCACTCAGACAGAATTGCCTCTTTCAGTTCATTAATAGTATTGTATTGTTTCCCACCTGCATATATACAGCTCTTGCAAATGTTCATCATGGATTTCTTATGGGGTTTAAATCTGTACTGTAAGTTGGCCAGTCAATAATGTAGACGCCATTTCCCATAAACCACCCAAAGGTTGAATTAGCTGTATGAATTGGGCATTATCTTGTTGAAGCATGAAGTGTTGCCCTCCAATTTCTTCCGAAAACTGTAGCAGGTGCTCATCAAGTAGGTTTTGATGATCTGTAGCATTCATGTGAGTTTTTAAGAATGTACAGGGTTCATACTCAATTCTGAAGAGCAATTCTTTGAATTCTCCCAATTTTCAAAAATTTTTCACACTTGTTTCTGTTTATATCATTTATAATCATTATCATATCATTTAATTAATCATTATCATATATTCATCGTTTATATTACTTTTTAATTTTCATTATCACATGGGTCATACCTTCCGTGGACATCCATTGGGATCTGGTTAACCACAGCAAAAGCACTACACCTAATGCTTTTTACCAGCAGTTATTCTCTGAATTTCGGGATCATTTTCAAGACTTTAATTTCATTTTTACAGATGGATCCAAAACTGAAACAAATGTGGGCTCTGCATTTGTCATTAATAAGTGCCATTGCAGAAAAAATCCCCCCATCATGCTCCATTTTCACAGCAGAACTTTACGCCATTTCCATGGCTCTTACATATATTTCAACTCATAGCTTAACTCATTGTATCATCTGTACCGATTCTCAGAGCTCTTTAAAGGCACTGGAATCCTTTAAATATTCACCTCATCCTATTTTATCCAAAATCCATTCACAACTGCAGCACCTGCACAATCATTCCAATGTCAAATTCTGCTGGATCCCTGCTCACATTGGTATTAAAAGGAATGAGGCTGCTGATACAGCTGCGAAGGCAACGAACTCGCCACTTGCTTCTAGCCAACTTCTTCCTTTCTCAGACCTGTGTGAATCAAAGGTGGCAGGAGGAATGGGATCATCAAACCAATAACAAATTGCATAATATTAAACATACAATTGGTAGCTGGCCCTCCTCATACCGTAAAA
>QLNU02004848.1:0-13157 GCA_006491805.2 Dysdera silvatica | reverse complement strand
AGGAAAAAATAAATTCAACGTTAGAAGAACTGCATCGACCGGGAATCCAACTCGCACCGCCCGCGAACACTCTACAACTGAACAACCGAGGCATTAGAAACCTGCTTTGATAACGTACCAAACAGAAAGAAATCTGCTGGTCGAAACTAAAAAGAATAATAATTTCATTCATGCTCAAAGGGTTGTAATTACCACAACAGAAAATAGTAAATTAATTATTAGAAAATTTACATCGACCAGGAATGGAACCTGGCCGATCGCGAGGCAGGCGAGCATTCTACCACTGAACCATCGATGCCGCAGGAAGTCGTTTGATAACGCACCAAAATACAAGAAATCCCCTGACCGAAACTAAAAACAATCACAATTACGTACCTGCTCTAAAGTTTGCAATTATTATGTGAGGAAATAACAAAAAATATAAGACACACAAGTGCATCGGCCGGGAATCGAACCCGGGTCGCCCGCGTGGCAGGCGAGCATTCTACCACTGAACCACCGATGCACAGCTTCGATAACGCACCAAACAGAAAAATCTGCTGAACGAAACTAAAATGAATAACAATTTCTTACCTGTTCAAAATCTTGCAATTACTACGCGAAATAATAAATGAAGTATTGCAAAAATTGCATGGACCGGAATCGAACACCAAGGAAAACCACCAAAGCACGCGAGGAAGTTCTAACACTGAACAAATGATACTGAGAAAACGGTTTTAATAGCGCAAGAAAAGGAAATAAATCTTCTAATGGAACTTAAAATAATAATAATTTCATTCATGCTCAAAAGCATAATTGCCACGTGAGGAAAAAATAAATTCAACGTTAGAAGAACTGCATCGACCGGGCAATCGAACTCGAACCGCCGCGAACACTCTACTACTGAACAACCCAGGCATCAGAAAGCAGCTTTGATAACGTACCAAACAGAAAGAAATCTGCTGGCCGAAACTAAAAAGAATAATAATTTCATTCATGCTCAAAGGGTTGTAATTACCACAACAGGAAATAATAAATTAATTATTACAAAATTTACATCGACCAGGAATCGAACCTGGCCGGTCGCGAGGCAGGCGAGCATTCTACCACTGAACCATCGATGCCGCAGGAAGTCGCTTTGATAACGCATCAAAATACAAGAAATCCCCTGACCGAAACTAAAAACAATCACAATTACGTACCCGCTCTAAAGCTTGCAATTATTATGTGAGGAAATAACAAAAAATATACGACACACAAGTGCATCGGCCGGGAATCGAACCCGGGTCGCCCGCGTGGCAGGCGAGCATTCTACCACTGAACCACCGATGCCACAGAAAGCAGCTTCGATAACGCACCAAACAGAAAAAAATCTGCTGATGGAAACAAAAATCAATAACAATTTCTTACTTGTAACTACTACATGAGGAAATAATAAATTAAGTATTGTAAAAATTGCATCGACCAGGAATCGAACCCGGGAAGCCACCATAGCAGGCGAGCGTCCCACCACTGAAAAAATGCTACCGAGGAAAGCGGTTTTAATAGCGCAACAAAAGGAAAGAAATCTGCTGATGGAAACTAAAAAGAATAATGATTTCATTCATGCTCAAAAGCTTGTAATTGCTACGTGAGGAAAAAATAAATTCAACGTTAGAAGAACTGCATCGACCGGGAATCGAACTCGCACCGCCCGCGAACACTCTACCACTGAACAACCGAGGCATCAGAAAACTGCTTTGATAACGTACCAAACAGAAAGAAATCTGCTGGTCGAAATTAAAAAGAATAATAATTTCATTCATGCTCAAAGGGTTGTAATTACCACAACAGAAAATAATAAATTAATTATTAGAAAATTTACATCGACCAGGAATCGAACCTGGCCGGCCGCGAAGAAGGCGAGCATTCTACCATTGAACCATAGATGACGCCGAAAGCCGCTTTGATAACGCATCAAAATGAATGAAATCCCCTGACCGAAACTAAAAACAATCACAATTCGTTAACTGCTCGAAAGCTTGTAATTATTATTTGAGGAAATAACAAAAAAAATATATATTACACACAAGTGCATCGGCCGGGAATCGAACCCGGGCCGCCCGCGTGGCAGGCGAGCATTCTACCACTGAACCACCGATGCCACAGAAAGTAGCATTTGATAACGCACCAAGCAGAAAGAAATCTGCTGATGGAAACTAAAATGAATAACAATTTCTTACCTGTCCAAAATCTAGCAATTACTACATGAGGAAATAATAAATGAAGTATTGCAAAAATTGCATGGACCAGGAATCGAACCCGGGAAGCCACCAAAGCACGCGAGCGTTCTAAGACTGAACAAATGACACCGCGGAAAGCGGTTTTAATAGAGCATCAAAAGGAAAGAAATCTGCTGATCGAAACTAAAAAGAGTAATAATTTCATTCATGCTCAAAGGGTGGTAATTACCACAGCAGGAAATAATAAATTAATTGACACAAAAGTTTCATCGACCAGGAATCGAACTGGCCACACCGCGAGAGGCAGGAGAATCACCACCGAACACGATACGCCATGCTGCTGATAACCCATCAAAATGAAAGAAATCCCTAAATAGAACTAAAACAATCACTTAACTGTTCACAAGCTTAATTATTATGCGTGAGGAAATAACAAAAAGAAATATTACACAAAGTGCTGCGCCGGGAATCGAACCTGGCCGGTCGCGAGGCAGGCGAGCATTCTACCACTGAACCATCGATGCCGCAGGAAGTCGCTTTGATAACGCATCAAAATACAAGAAATCCCCTGACCGAAACTAAAAACAATCACAATTACGTACCCGCTCTAAAGCTTGCAATTATTATGTGAGGAAATAACAAAAAATATACGACACACAAGTGCATCGGCCGGGAATCGAACCCGGGTGGCCCGCGTGGCAGGCGAGCATTCTACCACTGAACCACCGATGCCCCAGAAAGCAGCTTCGATAACGCACCAAACAGAAAAAAATCTGCTGATGGAAACAAAAATCAATAACAATTTCTTACTTGTAACTACTACATGAGGAAATAATAAATTAAGTATTGTAAAAATTGCATCGACCAGGAATCGAACCCGGGAAGCCACCAAGCAGGCGAGCGTTCTACCACTGAAAAATGATACCGAGGAAGCGGTTTTAATAGCGCAAAAAAAGGAAAGAAAACTGCTCATGGAGACTAAAAAGAATAATAATTTCATTCATGCTCAAAAGCTTGTAATTGCTACGTGAGGAAAAAATAAATTCAACGTTAGAAGAACTGCATCGACCGGGAATCGAACTCGCACCGCCCGCGAACACTCTACCACTGAACAACCGAGGCATCAGAAAACTGCTTTGATAACGTACCAAACAGAAAGAAATCTGCTGGTCGAAATTAAAAAGAATAATAATTTCATTCATGCTCAAAGGGTTGTAATTACCACAACAGAAAATAATAAATTAATTATTAGAAAATTTACATCGACCAGGAATCGAACCTGGCCGGCCGCGAAGAAGGCGAGCATTCTACCATTGAACCATAGATGACGCCGAAAGCCGCTTTGATAACGCATCAAAATGAATGAAATCCCCTGACCGAAACTAAAAACAATCACAATTCGTTAACTGCTCGAAAGCTTGTAATTATTATTTGAGGAAATAACAAAAAAAATATATATTACACACAAGTGCATCGGCCGGGAATCGAACCCGGGCCGCCCGCGTGGCAGGCGAGCATTCTACCACTGAACCACCGATGCCACAGAAAGTAGCATTTGATAACGCACCAAGCAGAAAGAAATCTGCTGATGGAAACTAAAATGAATAACAATTTCTTACCTGTCCAAAATCTAGCAATTACTACATGAGGAAATAATAAATGAAGTATTGCAAAAATTGCATGGACCAGGAATCGAACCCGGGAAGCCACCAAAGCACGCGAGCGTTCTAAGACTGAACAAATGACACCGCGGAAAGCGGTTTTAATAGAGCATCAAAAGGAAAGAAATCTGCTGATCGAAACTAAAAAGAGTAATAATTTCATTCATGCTCAAAGGGTGGTAATTACCACAGCAGGAAATAATAAATTAATTGATACAAAAGTTTCATCGACCAGGAATCGAACCCGGCCGGTCGCGAGGCAGGCGAGCGTTCTACAATTGAACCATCGATGACGCCGAAAGCCGCTTTGATAACCCATCAAAATAAAAGAAATCCCCAGACCGAAACTAAAAACAATCACAATTACTTAACTGCTCAAAAGCTTGTAATTATTATGTGAGGAAATAACAAAAGATATATTAAACAAAAGTGCATCGGCCGGGAATCCAACCAGGGCGATCCGCGTGGCAAGCGAGCATTCTACCACTGAAATACCGATGCCGCAGAAAGCAGCTTTGATAACGTACCAAACAGAAAGAAATCTGCTGGGCGAAACTAAAAAGAATAATAATTTCATTCATGCTGAAAGGGTTGTAATTACCACAACAGAAAATAGTAAATAAATTATTAGAAAATTTACATCGACCAGGAATGGAACCTGGCCGATCGCGTGGCAGGCGAGCATTCTACCACTGAACCATCGATGCCGCAGGAAGTCGTTTGATAACGCACCAAAATACAAGAAATCCCCTGACCGAAACTAAAAACAATCACAATTACTTACCTGCTCTAAAGCTTGCAATTATTATGTGAGGAAATAACAAAAAATATACAACACACACAAGTGCATCGGCCGGGAATCGAACCCGGGCCGCCCGCGTGGCAGGCGAGCATTCTACCACTGAACCACCGCTGCCACAGAAAGTAGCATTTGATAACGTACCAAGCAGAAAGAAATCTGCTGATGGAAACTAAAATGAATAACAATTTCTTACATGTCCAAAATCTAGCAATTACTACATGAGGAAATAATAAATGAAGTATTGCAAAAATTGCATGGACCAGGAATCGAACCCGGGAAGCCACCATAGCACGCGAGCGTTCGAACACTGAACAAATGACACCGCGGAAAGCGGTTTTAATAGAGCGTCAAAAGGAAAGAAATCTGCTGATCGAAACTAAAAAGAGTAATAATTTCATTCATGCTCAAAGGGTGGTAATTACCACAGCAGGAAATAATAAATTAATTGATACAAAAGTTTCATCGACCAGGAATCGAACCCGGCCGGTCGCGAGGCAGGCGAGCGTTCTACAATTGAACCATCGATGACGCCGAAAGCCGCTTTGATAACCCATCAAAATAAAAGAAA
Organism: Dysdera silvatica; assembly: GCA_006491805.2. Lineage (NCBI taxonomy): Eukaryota > Metazoa > Arthropoda > Arachnida > Araneae > Dysderidae > Dysdera > Dysdera silvatica. The sequence goes on along the minus strand of QLNU02004848.1, from coordinate 7,925 downwards.
TCCCCAGACCGAAACTAAAAACAATCACAATTACTTAACTGCTCAAAAGCTTGTAATTATTATGTGAGGAAATAACAAAAGATATATTAAACACAAAGTGCATCGGCCGGGAATCCAACCAGGGCCGCCCGCGTGCATTCTACCACTGAACCACCGATGCCGCAGAAAGCAGCTTCGATAACGCACCAAACAGAAAGAAATCTGCTGATGGAAACTAAAATCAATAACAATTTCTTACCTGTTCAAAATCTTGCAATTACTACATGAGGAAATAATAAATGAAGTATTGCAAAAATTGCATGGACCAGGAATCGAACCCGGGAAGCCACCAAAGCAGGCGAGCGTTCTACCACTGAATAAATGATACCGAGGTGAGCGGTTTTAATAGCGCAAAAAAGGAAAGAAAACTGCTCATGGAGACTAAAAAGAATAATAATTTCATTCATGCTCAAAAGCTTGTAATTGCTACGTGAGGAAAAAATAAATTCAACGTTAGAAGAACTGCATCGACCGGGAATCGAACTCGCACCGCCCGCGAACACTCTACCACTGAACAACCGAGGCATTAGAAACCTGCTTTGATAACGTACCAAACAGAAAGAAATCTGCTGGTCGAAACTAAAAAGAATAATAATTTCATTCATGCTCAAAGGGTTGTAATTACCACAACAGAAAATAGTAAATTAATTATTAGAAAATTTACATCGACCAGGAATGGAACCTGGCCGATCGCGAGGCAGGCGAGCATTCTACCACTGAACCATCGATGCCGCAGGAAGTCGTTTGATAACGCACCAAAATACAAGAAATCCCCTGACCGAAACTAAAAACAATCACAATTACGTACCTGCTCTAAAGTTTGCAATTATTATGTGAGGAAATAACAAAAAATATACGACACACAAGTGCATCGGCCGGGAATCGAACCCGGGTCGCCCGCGTGGCAGGCGAGCATTCTACCACTGAACCACCGATGCCACAGAAAGCAGAAACGCAGAAAAAAATCTGCTGATGGAAACATGGAAAATCAATAACAATTTCTTACTTGTAACTACTACATGAGGAAATAATAAATTAAGTATTGTAAAAATTGCATCGACCAGGAATCGAACCCGGGAAGCCACCAAAGCAGGCGAGCGTTCTACCACTGAACAAATGATACCGAGGACAGCGGTTTTAATAGCGCAAAAAAGGAAAGAAAACTGCTCATGGAGACTAAAAAGAATAATAATTTCATTCATGCTCAAAAGCTTGTAATTGCTACGTGAGGAAAAAATAAATTCAACGTTAGAAGAACTGCATCGACCGGGAATCGAACTCGCACCGCCCGCGAACACTCTACCACTGAACAACCGAGGCATCAGAAAACTGCTTTGATAACGTACCAAACAGAAAGAAATCTGCTGGTCGAAATTAAAAAGAATAATAATTTCATTCATGCTCAAAGGGTTGTAATTACCACAACAGAAAATAATAAATTAATTATTAGAAAATTTACATCGACCAGGAATCGAACCTGGCCGGCCGCGAAGAAGGCGAGCATTCTACCATTGAACCATAGATGACGCCGAAAGCCGCTTTGATAACGCATCAAAATGAATGAAATCCCCTGACCGAAACTAAAAACAATCACAATTCGTTAACTGCTCGAAAGCTTGTAATTATTATTTGAGGAAATAACAAAAAAAATATATATTACACACAAGTGCATCGGCCGGGAATCGAACCCGGGCCGCCCGCGTGGCAGGCGAGCATTCTACCACTGAACCACCGATGCCACAGAAAGTAGCATTTGATAACGCACCAAGCAGAAAGAAATCTTCTGATGGAAACTAAAATGAATAACAATTTCTTACATGTCCAAAATCTAGCAATTACTACATGAGGAAATAATAAATGAAGTATTGCAAAAATTGCATGGACCAGGAATCGAACCCGGGAAGCCACCAAAGCAGGCGAGCGTTCTACCACTGAATAAATGATACCGAGGTGAGCGGTTTTAATAGCGCAAAAAAGGAAAGAAAACTGCTCATGGAGACTAAAAAGAATAATAATTTCATTCATGCTCAAAAGCTTGTAATTGCTACGTGAGGAAAAAATAAATTCAACGTTAGAAGAACTGCATCGACCGGGAATCGAACTCGCACCGCCCGCGAACACTCTACCACTGAACAACCGAGGCATCAGAAAACTGCTTTGATAACGTACTAAACAGAAAAAAATCTGCTGGTCGAAACTAAAAAGAATAATAATTTCATTCATGCTCAAAGGGTTGTAATTACCAAAACAGAAAATAGTAAATTAATTATTAGAAAATTTACATCGACCAGGAATCGAACCTGGCCGGTCGCGAAGAAGGCGAGCATTCTACCATTGAACAATAGATGACGCCTAAAGCCGCTTTGATACCGCATCAAAATGAATGAAATCCCCTGACCGAAACTAAAAACAATCACAATTCGTTAACTGCTCGAAAGCTTGTAATTATTATTTGAGGAAATAACAAAAAAAAAAAATATATTACACACAAGTGCATCGCCCAGGAATCGAACCCGGGCCGCCCGCGTGGCAGGCGAGCATTCTACCACTGAACCACCGATGCCACAGAAAGTAGCATTTGATAACGCACCAAGCAGAAAGAAATCTGCTGATGGAAACTAAAATGAATAACAATTTCTTACATGTCCAAAATCTAGCAATTACTACATGAGGAAATAATAAATGAAGTATTGCAAAAATTGCATGGACCAGGAATCGAACCCGGGAAGCCACCAAAGCAGGCGAGCGTTCTACCACTGAATAAATGATACCGAGGTGAGCGGTTTTAATAGCGCAAAAAAGGAAAGAAAACTGCTCATGGAGACTAAAAAGAATAATAATTTCATTCATGCTCAAAAGCTTGTAATTGCTACGTGAGGAAAAAATAAATTCAACGTTAGAAGAACTGCATCGACCGGGAATCCAACTCGCACCGCCCGCGAACACTCTACAACTGAACAACCGAGGCATTAGAAACCTGCTTTGATAACGTACCAAACAGAAAGAAATCTGCTGGTCGAAACTAAAAAGAATAATAATTTCATTCATGCTCAAAGGGTTGTAATTACCACAACAGAAAATAGTAAATTAATTATTAGAAAATTTACATCGACCAGGAATGGAACCTGGCCGATCGCGAGGCAGGCGAGCATTCTACCACTGAACCATCGATGCCGCAGGAAGTCGTTTGATAACGCACCAAAATACAAGAAATCCCCTGACCGAAACTAAAAATAATCTCCATCACTTACATGTTCTCCAGCTTGCAATTATTATGTGAGGAAATAACAAAAAACATACAAGTGCATCGGCCGGGAATCGAACCCGGGCCGCCCACGTGGCAGGCGAGCATTCTACCACTGAACCACCGATGCCACAGAAAGTAGCATTTGATAACGCACCAAGCAGAAAGAAATCTGCTGATGGAAACTAAAATGAATAACAATTTCTTACATGTCCAAAATCTAGCAATTACTACATGATGAAATAATAAATGAAGTATTGCAAAAATTGCATGGACCAGGAATCGAACACCGGGAAGCCACCAAAGCACGCGAGAGTTCTAACACTGAACAAATGATACTGAGGAAAGCGGTTTTAATAGCGCAAGAAAAGGAAAGAAATCTGCTCATGGAGACTAAAAAGAATAATAATTTCATTCATGCTCAAAAGCTTGTAATTGCTACGTGAGGAAAAAATAAATTCAACGTTAGAAGAACTGCATCGACCGGGAATCGAACTCGCACCGCCCGCGAACACTCTACCACTGAACAACCGAGGCATCAGAAAACTGCTTTGATAACGTACCAAACAGAAAGAAATCTGCTGGTCGAAATTAAAAAGAATAATAATTTCATTCATGCTCAAAGGGTTGTAATTACCACAACAGAAAATAATAAATTAATTATTAGAAAATTTACATCGACCAGGAATCGAACCTGGCCGGCCGCGAAGAAGGCGAGCATTCTACCATTGAACCATAGATGACGCCGAAAGCCGCTTTGATAACGCATCAAAATGAATGAAATCCCCTGACCGAAACTAAAATGGCGTCTCCATCCCTTACATGCTCTAAAGCTTTACCCAATTGTGTATTGAAAAACGCTGTAACACACAAATTATCGGCCGGAGTCAGACGGGGCGCGTGCATTCTGCACCACTGAACCACCGATGCCGCAGAAGGCGGCTTCGATAACGCACCAATTAGGAAAAATCTGCTGAACAGAACTAAAATGAATAACAATTTCTTACATGTTCAAAATCTGGCGGTGCCATACATGAGGAAATAATAAATGAAGTATTTGCAAAATTGCGGACCAGGAATCGAAACACCGGGAAGATACCAAAGCACGCGAGGCAATGCGTAACTATTTGTACTTCGTTCAGTTGCGTATTGCTGGATTTTTTATTCAGCGTTAAAATATATTGAATCTACTTATATATATTTAAGTATTATTAAATAGATTAATAAAATGCATCAACATGTTACAGTGCAACCGTACCCAACTCTGGGCCCCTCCCTGCAACTTTCAGAGCTTCCCTGTAACAATCGTCTAGCTACAGGCCTGAGTGTAACTTTTCTATTCCCGGAAGTGGCGCCCTCTTTGTCTTCACTAGATCTGTCCTAGTTCTGTAGGCTCTTTTCCAACCAAAGTCCGCACTACACTGGCTGCTCGACTGATACGTTCCTCTTAGTTAGTCAAAGGCTTAAAATCACATTTATAAAAATATATTATTTTTATTATGTAATGAGGGGTCAGATGGGTCAATCTTTGAATGTGGTTTTCTTCATATTCTGGCCGTTTATGAAACTGAAGGGCCTCAGATTTGAATTCAGCGTGAAAAATCCTATACGAATGCATCAATAACTCAATTTTGAAAAAAAAAATGGAGTTGTACGTCTTTGATGCCAAACTATTTATGTATCAAGCGCTGATATATTAAGCCAATGTAAAAATCTCATAAAAAAAAAAGTATTCGTCTGTCCTGTCTCCCCAACCGCTGACTCAATTCTTTAATTTAATTACACTTATTAAACAAGATTTATCAGCATACATGCGTATCAGACAATTTTTTATCCATTAATTTCAAAATATAGTACCCTAGAAAGTGACTTCTCGGACATTTGTATTTTATTTATTGTATTTTTTACCCTGCCCGTATCATTTGCATCTACCGAAGATCACTTAGTAAATTGCGTATAATAAAAGATTGCAAAAGAAATACTACTGGTGAAAGTAGGTTGTGCAATGTTGTATAATGGGCATAAATATACCAGTAAAATGGATTTAAAAGGTATCATTAATGATTTCGCAAATGCAAAAGAGCGAAAAATTATATTTTAACTCTTTTGTGGTACACTTATCAGTTTCAGTGTAATTTTTTATATTTAGCACATTGCATTTAATAAAAGGTATCGTATTGCATTATTAATTTGCATGTTTTGATGTTCGCGAACTTAATAAGAATGCTTAAATAAAAGATAAATTTACGTTCTTAAAATGATTCAACGTTTTGTTATGTACATATATATCTATATATCATCATCATATTCAACCATTATCTATCCACTGCTGGATGAAGGTCTCTCCAAATGCTTTCCACACAAGTCTATCCTGAGCAATTCGCTTCCACGTCACCCCAACCTGTTTTCTTATTTCATCCACCCATCTAGTTTGAGGACGTTTTCTAGGTCTTCGGTGGTCTCTTGGAATCCAGTTCAGAATTTCTGTTGTCCATCGTTGATCAGTTCTTCTTGCAATATGCCCAGCCCATCGCCATTTCAGTCCTTTTACTTTAACAATGATGTCCTCTACTCTAGTTTGCTCTCTCACCCAAGTGTTTCTTTTTCGATCTCTCCTAGTTATTCCAAGCATGCACCTCTCCATGCTCCTTTGCGTTGTCTGTAACTTTCGTATTGCTCCAACTGTTAGACTCCATGTCTCTGATCCATAAGAGAGGACTGGCAATACACACTGGTTGAAGACCTTTCTTTTTAGACACAAAGGCAATTTCCCCTTCAGGATAAAACTGTTTCTTCCAAATGCACTCCAGCCAAGTTTAATACGTCTGTTGAGTTCTTTCATAATGTTGCCATCCATTGAAATCAGCTGGCCAAGGTAAATATATGAATCAGCAATTTCTAGCTCAGTGTTGTCAACTTGTATTTTTGTTTCCTCTACAAAATTATTGAACATGATCTTAGTTTTTTGTAGGTTCATCTTGAGTCCAACTTCTTTACTTCTAGTTGAGAGCTCCTGTACCATGTCTTGGAGTTCTGATGGGTTCGTTGAAAAAATAACAATGTCATCAGCAAACCGCAGATGATTTAAATATTCACCATTTATTTTTATTCCCTTGTTATTCCAATTTATCAGCTGAAAAATCATCTGTAAAGCTGAAGTAAAAAGTTTTGGAGAAATGGTATCTCCCTGCCTCACACCTTTACCAATTTTGATAGTTTTGGTATCTTTATGTAACCGAAATTTTGCACTTGCATTTTTATACACACGTTTCACCATGTCAATGTACACATCCTCGATGTCTGTTGATCTTAAAGAGTTGATGACTGCTGATGTTTTAATAGAGTCAAAGGCCTTCTCATAGTCAATAAATGCAACACACAATGGAAGTTCATATTCATGTGTTCTTTCAATTAATTCTCTTAATACTTGAATATGGTCCACTGTACTGAATCCACTTCGAAATCCAGCTTGTTCTCTTGGTTGAGCTGCATCTAATTTTTTCTGCAGGCGATGTGTTAGCACTTTTGTGAAGATTTTATAAATAGCAGGTAACAAGCTAATTGGTCGGTAATTTTTCAAATCCTCTTTATCACCTTTTTTATGCAAAAGAATTACTGTTGCAGAATCCCATTGGTTTGGTATGTTACCGCTGTTAAGACATTTGGTAAAGAATTTACATATATATAATAATTTACATATAAAGAATATACATATATATAATTAAAATATGTATGATTAATACTATATAATTAACATTATGCATAAAGTTATAATAAACAATACATGTAGCTAAGCAAAATATAGTAAAAAAAAATACAGAATGGTAATAAAACACAGAAATAAATAATAAAAATAAAACGAAAAAGGAGTAAGAAAGAAAATAAAAACAGAGAAAATAAAAGGAAGAAATTGAAAGAAATGAACCAATTTCAACGACGTTAGAAAATTCGTCATCACGGAAAACATTTTCTAGAGGTCTGAATAATGGGATGTTTCTAAAAGATCCCATTATTTGGACCCCTAGAAAATGTTTCCCCTGATGACGAATTTTCTAACGTCGTTGAAATTGGTTCATTTCTTTCAATTTCTTCCTTTTATTTTCTTCGTTTTTTTATTTTCTTTGGTATTCCTTTTTCATTTAAGTTTTATTATTTATTTCTGTGTTTTATTGTCATTCTGTATTTTGTAATGGTAATTTGCCATTACTTGTCAGATAAGTATCCAACTGAGCCTTCCGAGGCTCACCCATTGAATAATGATAATGGAAACTACTCGATTTTGAATATTTAGTGTTCAGTGTGACGTCGGCCCAGTGAACATAGGGTTGGCGAGCGGACAGTAGTAGCGGGTAATAGTAACAGTGGCTGCAATGTAGCAGTAATCATGTAAGCGATTCGCTTTTCTTCGGCTGGCTGGTTCCAGTCGTGGGCTAGGAGAGCTCTGGTTGCGTGCAGTGTATCGGAACTCCGTAAGCACTTATTTGCTTTAGTGGAAAATAATCGTTGCTGGTCCTAATGTATGCCTAGAAGGATATGGCCTGGTTTATTTTGAAGAATGTGCTATTTACTTCATGACTGTTCGTGGAATGATGATTGTAAAGATTCTGATGATCGTCGATCCGTTGGGGAAGCAAGTTGTCGA
>QLNU02004843.1:0-23655 GCA_006491805.2 Dysdera silvatica | reverse complement strand
GGAATAAATGATAGTATTTTTGAGAAAACGAATATTCTTCCTTCAAAAGACATTACTTGTGGAGAAGCTATCTTTGCTACTCTATGGAATGCAAATGAGAAAAGGAAACTTATTCTGAGATGTGTAAGAAAACGTTACATTGCCTGCTGCAAGTATATCATGGAAAAGTGTTTGAAACATAGCAGTTTATTAAAGCCTTGTAAGTGCTTTCATCCAAATGCAATACTTTCACAACAAAATGTTGGTGATATTGTTATGATTGCCAAAGCCTTACCTTTTGATGTCACTGGTGACAAATTGATATGGATGAGTGGAGGCTGATGAATATATCGAAGTAAATGCAGATATTCGAATTGATGAGTATTAGAATCAAATTTTTATGACTAATGATGTTTCAGGTTACAAAAATACCCTACCGTTACCATGGTTGCGAAAGCTTCTCTGTCACATGGCAATGCAGACATCGGAAGATTTTCATCTTCAACTTATCCTTTGACAGAAGTTAGATCCTCAATTAGTAAGTGTATTCTAAATGCAATAATGATGATTAAAGACTCTCTACAGCTGTACAATAATAAGCCTGAACTAGTGCCAATCTCCAAAAGTTTGTTAGTTCTTACTCATGGTGTATACAAAAGTTACTAACACTATAAGGGTGAAAATAGAAAAAAGAAAATAGTAGTAGTAGTAAGAGCTGAACAACAGGATAGGAAGGAAAAAGAGGAAGAGTGCCGTAGAAAGACTGAAACAGAGTGGAGAAAATTAATAGAAGAGGAGGAATTACTAAAACAGAAAAGGAAAGAGAAGGACCAAGTTCAAAAAGCTGCTGGTAAACTTGTCCTTGAAGCAAGTAACGGGTTGGAGGAAGCTTTGAAAAACGGGAATTTTAATGAAGTGAAATTGGCTCAGGCTATGTTGCATCGTGTTTGCCGTGTCCGAGAGCAGGAAATTATCAAAAGACAAGAAACATATTCTCCAGAAGAACATTGATAAAAAAAAAAGCATCTGTAATTTAAAAAAATTTCGTTAAAAAACAGATGTAAAAATAAAAGTATGGATCATCGTTTTGTCTTTCACAATTCTGTATTTTCTGAAAGAAGCATTATAGTTTAATAAAAATGTATTATATTTTGGTCAGACCCTATTCAAGACCAAGGTTAATTTCTGTGCTCATAATTACAATCTTTATGATGCAGTAACAATTTTCACTTTAATCTCACTTGTCCTTTCTAGTAGGGGACTTTTTTTAAAAAAAAATTTTTTCTGCCACAAATTAATACTGCACTTCTTTTTGCCAGTCACTTTTCTCACTTTTGGTCACTTTTTCTATTCAATCGGTCATTTTTCTTACTTTTTCTGGTGCTTAAACTTGTTTACAGGCCTGTACTTTGACAAATTTAAAATTATGTTTAATTATTGCTCACTGGACTAATGAAATCGTGTAGCATATTGTAGCTTCTTTCGGCCAACATCATTAATTTGTGCTGCTTTTCATTGAAATATTGAAAGATTTTGATGTTTGAAAATTCCCGATCATTCATGATTACTTTAATGCAGGGGTGTAGTCAAGGCCTAGCACAGCCAAGCAGCACTAAGGCAGAATTTTAGAAAATCATATTTTTACCAACAGTATTCTGTTCAAGTTGTAAATAACAAATATGCAGATTCTACAATTCCGTTCAGAATTTTTTTTAAAGTAATGACCCTAAAAGTTTGAATAAGTCGACTAAGAATCGTGGAAATTTAAATAAAATTACAACTTTGAACATGTATCAACTTCGAACATATTATGTATACAGGGAAAATTCGAGATACCAGTGCCCCAACATACCGTGCCATTTGCAGCCACCAGCTTAAGTTTGTTTTGAAATACGAGCGACATTTGAGATACGAGGAACGGCCAGCTGCGACGCGGCACACGGCCCACCAGTTTACTGCGCCTGCGCCTCGTGCATTATCCCACGTATTCCCCCAGTGTGCTTGTTTCCCTCGCTGTCGAAGCATCTTTGCTAAGTTTTTCTAGGGCTTTGCGCTTTTTGTGCATTTACATACTTTATCACATTTCTTTTTATAACCATGGGTCCGAAGAAAGTGAGTGGAAAGGTCAGTGCTCAGAAGAAGATGATGTCTATTGAATTAAAGCGTGAAATCATAGAAAAAAATGAGCAAGGTGTGCGAGTAGCTGACTTGGCGAGGCCGTACGGGCGTAGTACTTCAACGATATGCACTGTGCTTAAACAGAAGGAGTCGATAAAGGGTATAACGCCAGCTAAGGGCGTTACAATAATTTCTAAGCTCCGAAGCTCTCTCTATGAAAAGATGGAGAAACTGCTGATGGTTTGGGTGACGGAGAAGCAGCTTAAAGGCGATACCTTAACACAGGGCATCATATGCGAGAAGGCACGAGCGATTTACTGTGATTTGCTGAATCAGACCCCGCGCACTTCCACGGACGAGGCATCGGAAGACTCGTTTAAAGCCAGTCGAGGCTGGTTTGACAACTTTAGAAAAAGGACCGGCATGCACTCCGTTGTCAGGCATGGTGAGGCAGCAAGTTCGGATGTGAAGGCAGCTGAGGATTATCTCAAAACTTTTTCCGAACTGATAGAAGCCAATGGATACATCCCCCAGCAAGTCTTCAACTGTGACGAAACAGGGCTTTTCTGGAAGAAGATGCCGAATAGGACTTACATAACAGCAGAGGAGAAGATAATGCCAGGCCACAAACCCATGAAGGATAGACTAACTCTCTCACTGTGCGCCAATGCGAGTGGCGACTGCAAGATAAAGCCTCTGCTTGTATACCATTCGGAAAACCCCAGAGCCTTTAAGTCACATAAGATTTTAAAAGAAAAACTGCAAGTTATGTGGAGGGCAAACCCGAAGGCATGGGTCACTAGGAAGTTCTTTGTGAAGTGGGTAAACCTGGTTTTTGGCCCTTCTGTTAAGAAATATCTACAGGAAAACAACCTACCCATGCAAGCCCTTCTCGTCCTCGACAATGCTCCTGCTCACCCACCCAACCTCGAAGATGACATCCTCGAAGAGTTCAAGTTTATAAAGGTTCTCTATCTACCACCTAACACCACTCCTATCCTGCAGCCCATAGATCAGCAGGTGATTTCTAATTTTAAAAAGCTGTACACTAAGCACCTGTTCCGGCGCTGCTTTGAGGTGACAGAGAACACAAACCTCACCCTTCGAGAGTACTGGAAAGACCACTTTAACATCGTGATATGCCTCAGAATTATTGATCAGGCCTGGCTGAGTGTTACAACAAGGACCTTAACTCTGAATGGAAGAAGCTGTGGCCTGAGTCTGTAGCTGAAAGGACCTTCGAAGGATTCGAACCCGAAGTGCCAGTGGAGGAGGAGATTGTGTCTTTGGGAAAATCCATGGGCCTGGTGATAGATGAGAGAGACGTGAACGAGCTCGTCGAGGAGCACTCTCAGGAACTGACGACCGAGGAATTACAAGAGTTACAGTCGCAGCAGCATTCGCGGGTTCTGCAAGAAATTGGTTTTGAGGAAGAGCCAGAGGTGGAGGAGGTTATCTCTACAAGTGAGATAAAAGAGATCTTGGGAATGTGGGAGAGAGTTTCACAGTTCGTGGAAAAGAAACACCCCGAAAAAGTTGCAACGGGTCGTGCATCGGAGCTATTTAATGACACTTGCCTAACTCATTTCCGCAGCATTCTGAAAGGGAGGAAGAAACAAACCTCCTTGGACAATTTTTTTTTTAATCCGGAGAAAAAGGCAAAGACCAGTGAAGAGAAAAGCAGTGACTAAAATTAAGCATACAGTAGCATTTAAGTTGTGTGTAAGTTGCATTTAAGTGACCAAAATACAAATATGTATGTACACTTTATAAAACCATTTTTTTTTGCTTTACATTCTCTTTTATTATATTTTTATACTATATTTGTCATTTATAAATACATTTTTCTTATTCAAAAACACGTAACAAAAACAATTGGGGGTAGCATTTTGGGGCTGGAACGGATTAATGGCATTTCAATTAATTTCAATGGGGAAAATTGCTTTGAGATACGAGCAAATTGACATACGAGCAAGGTTACGGAACGAATTAAGCGCTCGTATCTCCGGTATCACTGTATATAGAGTTGATTCCCTCCAAATCAGAACTCATCGGGAGCCAACTGCTCCCTTTGTCAAGTGAAGGCAGAATGAAGAGTTCGTGAAAGTCCTAAGCTTATATACCCGCATGTTGGGAATCCCCATCTGAAGTCATCTGGTGCGGAGCAGTTCCAGCTGGGGAAACCCTCGCCGGGAAATCCCCCGCACCCGACGATGTCAGATGAACACCCCCAACTCGAGGTTTGGCAAAAATCCTGTAAGGTTCTGGTAGAGGTTTTGCAGTGTTTATTGCACGACTCCTCAAACCATAGGTTTCCAATGATTCCAAAAACAGTCTACTACCCAGATTCATCACATTCTGATGTAATACTTTCATCGAATGCCAATCTGGTTCGTGACCTTCCCTGAAGACATGTTCAGCCAACTGGCTTGAATCGTCTCCCCTAGCTACCGCACGCACATGCTCCTTCCCTCGTAGACGTATTGATCTTCCCGTCTGTCCAACATACACCGTATCACAGTCTCCACACGGTATTTGGTGCATAGCACCAGATTTTTCCTCCTCAGGGACACCATCCTTAACTTTTAAGTAATTGATAACGCAGGGTGTAGACAGGTTTGTAGTAGGTCTTAACATTCACACGACCGAGAATTCGAGACAGCTTTTCTGAGACACACACCACATATGGCAAAAGCACTGATGTCTTCCTAGTCTCATCCTCTACATTCCTGTTTCCACCACTAACACCACATTGGTTACGAGCGATAAATTTAGTCGGGTAACCGTTCTTTTTCAACACGCTTTTGTTGCGTCGTAATTCAACATTGCGAAGGTCATCATTACAACAATGTGTAAAGGCTCGTCAGTGCAAGGCTCTAACGACAGATGCTTTGTGTGATGCTGGGTGATGAGAACGAAAGTCAAGAAAGTCAGGCTCATGCCTGCTCTCAAGATACCTAAGAGTATGCGTTGATTTCCTAAACACCGTAGTCAACAGTCGCCCATCCCCATCTCTATTTATCCGAACATCTAAGACGGGTAATGAACCGCTATCTTCTTCCTCTAACATAAATTGAATATGAGGGTTCAAGCTGTTCAAATAGAGATGAAAATCAGCAACTGAAGACCTTGGTAGGATAACAAACGTGTCATCAACGTACCGCTTCCACACCTTGGCACAGGAAATACTCAACTAAAGCATTGTTTTCAAATGCCTCCATGTACAAATTCGCCACCACACTCTAAACAGGCGACCTCATCGCCATACCTCTGTTGGTAAAATCTGCCCTTTAAGCCGAAAACCGTGTAAGTCAAACAGAACTCTAACAGGCCACTTATCTCCTTATAAACTCCTTATCCCACTTATAAACTTCTCAGAGGTAGACACCGATCGTTCAGAGAATTCAACAAGAGGAGATAGTATACCTGCGAGATATTTAGAAATTGCATATGTTGGCGAACTACAAAAACTCACAATAGGTCTAAGAAGAATATCGTGTTTATGGACTTTTGGGAGTCCATAGAACAATGGTATTCTTCAAGATGACAACGGAGTCGCGAGTAAAGTTTCTCATCCAGTTTCGACTCTTTGTGAAGTTTTAGCAGGCAACCATTCATCTGCCTCTCAATACAACCAGTAGGGTCTTTATCTACAACGGAATAGGTATCGCCATCATTTAAAAGTGACATTACTTTATCATCGTAAACCGACCTATCCATCACAACAGTAGTACGACCCTTATCTGCCGGTAAGACCACAACCTCTTTACTGTCTCCGAGAGCCTTCAGGGCTTTCCGCTCAGGAGCAGAAAGATTATTCACAAGTGCCTTACATTCGAATAGCACTCTTGAAACCTCCATATGCACTTCAGCATACCTATCCTACGTCATGTTCCACAAGGCCAGTTCAATAGCCGAAAGGATTTTTGAAATCGGAATCGACCAGGGCGTAGGTGCAAAATTCAAATCGCATGACAGCACAGAAGTTTTACATTCACTTAGGCATCGCTTAGAAAGGTTAAGAACCCAACGGGAATCCATTCGACCACTGTTCCTGCAGTGGTTTCATTTGTATTACGTTCTCAACCTCTCAAGCTTTTTCTTGTGAACATCACAAACTCTAGAACGAGTAGTTGCTTCTTCTCTTTCAGCTTCAACCAAAACACGATAGAAGGTTTTAGAGTCGAGAACAGCTTCCAGACTAGGTTCAAAAGACCCTACTATCAGGCGTGTACGATTAATCATGTTGTTATTGTCAAAAATATAAATAAGAGTAGACAATTTGATTGACATTATAAAGGTGAAAATTTACGTGTTTTTAAATGTATCAGTTTCTAAACAAATTATGTTTTCATACATGTTTCACCTTTATTAACCGTGAAAAGTTTACGTTGAAAATTTTTAGAGACAAAGTATGTAAATGCGTCAAATTAGAGTTTTTACCCTCTTGACATTTGTCTATATAAATATTCATGCGTATGTATATATATATCACCCCTTATCATTTCTGAATTTTTTGTGAATTGTGCAGTAAAATAAATTAACACAGCATTTCTATTTTGAAAATTTATCAATTCCATAAGCTTATTTATATATCCTTACGTGTATGTACGGTTTTATGTATGTTTTTACGTTGATATACATGTTTTTAATGTATTGGGGATATTATGAAAATTCAAATTTAGTTTTATAATTTTGAAAAGTTCAACATCAGAAATGTTTTACGGCCACCCCCATGGGAGGATTTTACCGTTTTCCCTTCCCTAGGCTATTTTTGCCACCCCAAGGCTACTATGTAGGTACACAAAAACTAGTGTCTTGCTATGACTGATGGTGTTTTAATTTAAGTAATTATTAAAGTAGTTTGACTTATTTATTGATTGCTTTGATTGTTACTGTTATTTGCTTTCATTATTTACAGTATCGATTTTTTGGAGAACAAGTGGTTAAAGAATGTGTGAAAAATTCCACTCATTATATTGATGTGTCTGGAGAGCCTCAGGTAAGAATTTTTGCTCATGGTGATTTGAAATACGGAACATTTTATCTTAACATAAAAAGGATGTGAAGTTTCTAATTATTAAAGATACAGTAAAATTTTAGTTAAGTAAGCTTAACGAATTAAATAATACTAAAGGTGCAATGATACAAATGAATAATGTAATCTTTAAATTTAATGTAAACATGATATTATTCTGTAATAGAGTTAATGTCGTTAGAGTAACTAAATTGAGCTATATGTTTAATAGAACCAATTTAGTTATGAAAAATGCATAACTACTGTTCATAATAAGGCTCTACGGTGGTGCAGTGGTAACGTGTTCACCTAGTGTACGTTTATCCTGGGTTAGGCTCTTAACTGTTCAAAAAATAGAACACTATCGACTAACCGCTCATCGTAGTCCAAGGTTTGATTCCCCAGCCCTCAAGAAGTTTGGATTCCTCGAAAAACTGTAGGTCCTGGTGCAGCATGACCCTTGTCCTTTCACCATAAAACTGACAATTAAGTTTTTGACACCCCACTTTTACGTGATTCATACTAGAACCTGTGTTTCACGTAGATGAAAGAAAACGCCACATACTCAGGCTGGAGTTGAACCAGCGATATTTGGGTTACCGTCCTAATGCTTTGACCACTGTGACATGCATTCAAATGCAGTCATAGGTGCCAATCCTTCCGATTTATCCAGAAACCTTCTGATTTTTTATTGATCTTCTGGTTTGAAAATGATTTCTTCTGATTTTTGGAGATTTCATCTAAAATTCCCATTATTTATTATTTTTTTAAATATCTATTTTTCTTGGTGCTTATTTGTTTAACTTTTCGTGCACCTGTGCATACCTATACAATCATAAATGCAAATAGTAAGTAATTGAGAAAAATTTGCCTGCTGTTGCCAGTGCATGTGTGGTGATTGACTTCTAGAAGTTAGCACCTATGCCCATTAAGTAATTTCCATGTAAAAAAAAAAATCTAAATGGAGCTTTTATTGATCTTTAAATAGTTTGGCCTTCATGCCTTTTTCGCAGAAACTGTTCATCCAATTTTGATAAAAGGTGTTAGAATATATTTTGATGTGTATATGAACATTTTGAATTGTGGTTTTTGTGAAACAATGTTTCTCGTCGTACCTGTGTAAAAATTTGAATGGCATCAAAAAATCGCACTTTTTAAGGCCACTGCAGTGGCAGTTTTATTTTTTGTTAAAGAAATCTGCTGAATTCAGTATGTTTACATACACATCAAAATATGTTCAATCAAGTTTTATTCATAAGCAGACGAGTAGTTTCTGACAAATAGGTCAAAAATAAAAAATTCAAGATTAATAAAATTGTAATTTTATTATTTTTTAAACGGAATATGTACAATGTGTACGTACATGTAAATTAACAACGTATGAAGTTTCATCAACACGGAGTAACTAGTTTCTCTGAAAATGCAAGTTAAGGATTCTGGTCAACTGTATTTGGACTCTTCTTAAATAATAAGTCTATATTTGTGTCATTGGTTTCTGAATTGCATTTAAGTATTTCACTTCTATATAGTTTTTAGAAGCAATGCAACTAAAATACTTTGAAGAAGCAAAGGCAAAAGGAATTTATGTTATTGGTGCATGTGGCTTTGATAGTGTTCCATGCGATTTAGGAATTGAAGTTTTAAAAGACAAATTTCATGGTTAGTTCATTTATTTGATTCTAATGTGCTAAATTAATTATGAAGGCATTTGCTTTTTTGTATTAATTCTAAAATAAGATCTAAACAATTCACAAATCTTAAATATTATGTACAATTTGCATGTTTTTGAATGCTTTCATTATCATTTTTAAATCAGTAATAATTGTATCTATAACTAAAAATAGTTTATTTTAATGTGCACATATTTTTAGGCGATATAAATTCCATCGAGACGTTTTTGCAGTTTGGGGAGGAAAAGGTATTTGCTGTCAGTTCTTTAAAAAAAAATATTTGTTTTTGTATACAGTTGTCACTTTGCCTAATAAAACTAATTTGTCATAAACGTATTTTTTATTATTCATATTTAATGCTTATAATTAAATTTATAATTATAGTATTTGTTTTAATTTATACACGCACAAACAAGGTGGTTGTAATTAAACTTGGCATGTTTAGAACAGCTTGCAGTTTAAACCGTTCAGTGTATTGATACTAAAATTGGTATATAGACTATCCAAAGGTTGCCAAAAAGGAATCATGAAAAAAAAATGCTTTAAAAACGTCCGCTAGGGGGGTACTTTTTAGCGCAATATGGCAAAAGCAACTTATGAAATCATTAATATAAATGATATTCTCAACGTTTAATAGCACTTACGTATCGAAATATTTCAAATGAACATTGTGCGAGCAATAACAGTAGACTGGTGTTGCAGGCATACCATGGGAAGAAAGGATTTTACACATGTAGACAGTGTGTAAAACAATGTAACAAGCAGCTATTAATTATGTATAGGATGATATAACGGGTGTTGCTTACTGTGGCCATCATCATTCACTTGTAACAGTTCATGGCCTTGTCGTACGTTCCGCAACTACCCTTAGGTACGATGAGTTGCTCTAGATCAGTGGTTCCCAACCTTTTTTAAGCCACGACCCATTTTTATAGTAACCAAAAGGTCTGCACCTCCCACAATTATTTATGACCCCAAAAACACAATTAAATACAAAATTATATATTACATTATGTACATTATATTAGTTATATATATTGCATTAGTTATGTACAGTGGTCCCATTTTTATTACATTTATTACAGTTTTATTACATTATGTACAGTGGAGTCCATTTTCAAATTGCCCCCTCTCTGGGGCATGGGCCCCACATTGGGAAACACTGCTCTAGATGTTTGTTTTGTCACAACTATGGCAACGACACTCCTTTACCTCAACCACTTTCATGCAAGATGGTGTTCCTACATATTTTAAATGGTCGGTCAAAAATTTTTTGCATTTCACTGATGAGCATGTTATCGGTTCATTTACAGATCCCTGGCACCACGTTTGCCAGATCTCACTCTGTGTGACTTCTGGTTGTGGAGTCATTTAAAAGATTTGGTTCATTGTGGAGGTGTTGATACATTAGCCAAATTGAAGAACTCCATCACTTTGCAGGTGCAAAGCATCACAGAGGATCTGTTGCTATCTGCTGTTAAACACACTGCCCATCAGCTTGAACTGTTACAAGTGGATGATAATGGCCACATTGAGTGATACCTATTACATTGTCCTGTACATGGTTAACAGCTACTTGATTGTTGCGTTTCTTTGGATGCTGCCTGCGTGTATAAAATCCTTTTTTTCTGTTGTATGCCTGCAGTTCCGGCCTACTGTCATGGCTCGCACAATGTTCATTTGAAATGTTTCGATACAGTAAGTGCTGCTGTGTCTAAATGTGAGGCTCACATTTGTACCATAAATTTGGCCATGGGAATTTGTTTTGGTCCGTAGAAAGTTGTGGAATCTTTTCCAGTGTGATTCTAGGCTGTAATGACAAATTTTGTTACATGAGTAATATATGTGGATGCAAATAATAACATCCCTATATTTTCAGAACAGCTCATTTTCGGACATTGATTCACTGGGCCAAAGTCGTTTCTTTTGATTTCTTTCACCTATTACGCATGCTTGACAATTTCCAGTTGCCTCCAGTATGGTAAAAGAATCATTTTCCATACCTGTGATGACTAAATGGCAACACTACTCAGGGCAAGGGAAAGGAATTTCCGATGTTTTTTTTGCCTCTGCTGCATTATTAGGTCAATCACTTAAATTATGTGTCAAAAGAAATTTTTTTTGTTTTTGTAATTGCCTACATAGCAATGATGTGGATGTAAATAATACTTTCACTCTGCTGACAAATAAGGTTTTTGCGGACATGAAGATTTAGCCAAATATGGCTTATTTGACGTCCTTTACCAACCCTTTCAGTTTGTTCCATTAGTTCTGAATCACCCTGTATGTATATATATATATGTGTGTGTGTCTATCATTATCATCATCGACAACCATTTTCAATCCACTGCAGGATGGAATTCTCTGTTATCACATATGTCACGATGAAAGAAATACAGAGGAAGCAGCCTTACTCTCACCACGTTGGCCAGACGGGTTGTCAAGCTGGATCTACAGTTTTACGAAGAATCCGGACTTCGGTCACCACAGCCAAAATTTTGCACTAAGAAACAGCCTCCTAAATTTAGTATGCAGTGGCTAAGATTGGACTCGTGGCACCGCCCTACGGAGTGACCACTACCGATGACGCTTTTCAGCAATGATCGGTCGAGTGCCGGTATGCTTGGTAGAGGATGGCTGTAGGATATATATAATTAGTGGTCTTTAACAGAAGGGATTTGAGAGGTTGGTATGGGAAAGAAAAGCAACCATGTTTTTAGTTTCATGTAAACTTCCGCAGTGCATTTTCATTAGGTTTGTTTTTGTTTTTCGAGTTGAGAAATGTGTAACAATATTAAGGTTTGAAAATTCAAACAGTTTAAAAAAAAACTGAACAAAAATATAAAGTTTTTAAGAAGTTTGACCCTATGTTTATATAGTAGTAATGCATTCATCTATCATGCCATTAACCAAGCTTTGATTCCAATGGTACTAATGAATGCATTCTATTTTTCCACCTATGGTAGATTGGGGTTTGGTTCTGTTGACAACAGGGTTTCAAATTCCTTGGACAACTGTTGGTTCCAATGTGTGACCTTAGCTGTCTTTGCACTGTAAAACACAAGCAATTTAAGAATTAACCTTAATCTTGCTACATAGTTTTCAAACTTTCAACGAACTCCTTCGGTGGAACGCAAGACTGGCTTGGTATCTAGCATAATACAGGAAAAGGTGTGTATTAGCATATGAGAACATAGTGCTACATGATAGCATATGCAGAAACGTTCATAAAGTGTGTGGGGAGTGGTTAGAGCTACAACCCATATATACAAAATTTCATCACAATGGGGTGTTACAACCCCCCCTGCACATGCCAGTGGTTAGCTACATGATACAAAAATGATTCGTGGAATATATAGAGTAAACTTCCGAGAATACAAGGTGAGTTTGTTCATTTTCTTTTCACACTTATTTCTTCTCTCGGAACTTAGTTCTTGGTTGCTCTTTTGACAAGTACTGATTGTCAGGCTGGGAACGTGTTTATGGAGATTGAGGGCCTTGACTGAACCTTTGAACTTTCCAATGTCATAGCTGCTATTAGTTTAGTAATTGACATTTAGCTTATGGGTGCGACGACGTATATCCCAGCAGATTTATCTCCCAAAAGAACGGGGCTGGGATATGCCCTGTCCCGGAGATTTTCCCTCCCTTTCCCGTTCTTCGGAAGTCAGTGGTTAGTTTAGTAGGACAAATGGCTCGATCACGGATTGTAACGAAAAAGGGGACGAGATAAAGGCCTATTGCACAAACAGGACCTTTTCCCTCCCTTGTCTTACTGCTTTGTACGAAAGTTAAGGATCTGCTATTAGATTATGAGTAAGTTTCTAATCATTCACTAACATACAATACGCACAATAAATTTATTCGGGGTTGTTTATTTGTACTTAAGCAAAACTACACATCTCTCCTGACCCCATGCAGCGACGCTTTCAAATGCCACTTAAGTTGATTTGTACGTGGGGGGAAAGAAGAAGCAATATTTCCCCGTATGGAACGACAGATTTCTGTTTTCCAGCACCGTAAGCTAAAGATTAATTGCGTTAATGTACTAATTAGTAGTTGTTGAGTGTGCCAATTATTTATTATTAACTGATAGTTATCACCTCTGCGTTAATTCAATTAATTGGAAAATTGCTAATTCGCGTTCCATGAACCACCAATATATACCAATTATATTAATTAAATAATTAACAGATACTGTGTCGTTGTTAACTAATTGATAATTATTATATGCTTTAATGAACTAATAGATAGATACCAATTGCGTTAATTGACTGATTGATAAATGCCAGTTGTTTTACAATAAATTTATGGATATTAACAAAAATTATTTCGACACCGACGTAAAATTTAAAAATACGATGTTTCGGAAGCCAACTGCTTCCTTTGTCAAGTGAAGGCAGAATGTTCCGCATGGTGTTTTTAATCTTACCCCAGTGTCGAAATATCTATTGTTATGCAATCTCTTAGTGAAACTTTCTGCTATTTTGCTGATAGATATAAATTAATTGAAACTAATTGCGTTAGTTGTAGTATTGTTAACAGCACTAACATTATTGATATGAGATTCCAATAGTTTAAGAAAGTCATGTTGCATTTCATGTATGATTGTAACTTGAAGACTAATAATTTAACTTTAATGAATTTGGATTATATCCTGCAATTCATGTGAAAAATATTATGAAAGCATATAAATATATAACCAAATTCAAAATAAAATGTTTATGCCTAACTTTGTAATCAAGGATGAATTTAATATATTTGTGCAAGCTACTGTTTAAAATTATAGGCAGTGGGGCTAATTAAACTATTAGATATGATTTTAAAATAGCCGTACTTGCGCATACGAGTACATGAATGCGCCGCACACGTGCTCGTACATGAATGTGCCGCACATGCACTCACACATGTATGTGCCGACAGGACTAAAATAATCGCAAATTCGTTCATTGTGACATAACGTAAGAAGAATATAATGCAACTGTTGTACTGAATGAATAGCCATAAACGGCTCAATATATCTTTTTGATTGATAGCATGTTACTGGTACATGTCACAAGTACTTACAATGCGTAAAAGCAATAAAAAAAGCAGAAAAACGGCAGACCAATGTATATCGTTATCGACAATATGGTTTGCGGTAATAAGTGAAACGCAAATCGATATATCGAATATTACGTCTTCAGGATGAAAAAATTGCTTATTTAATTTATGCCACGTATACTGCCTCGACATATACATTGACAATAATAATAGTTAGATTTGTTAATTAACGGTTTCATTAGTAAATCATGCTTTTTCAATTCTTTAGTTGATCAGTCCGAAATAAGACTCAAAAGTAATTTTTTGATTTCCAAAATATTTCAATGTTTAAAGAGATAAGCGCCTACACATAAGTAAAGCTTAACTATTCGTTCATAATTCTATTATAATTTCTCATCTCATTATAGGCGAACAAGCTTGATGGAACATATGAAGCACCTGTGGTATATTTTCAGTCATATCACGAAACAGGTACATTTAATACTTACGTATGTATATTAATTTCTACACGAATGTATATTAATTTACACACGAATGCATATTAATTTACGTATACGGAGAAATTTAGCTATAAATATCTGTCAGGAAAAGGTATCATTATAAATAAAGCGAGTCCCAAATACACTTTATATTAGAAATTATTTAATTTAAACGTGACAACATTTTTTATGATTTCATGTGATACAAGTTATTAAATACTACTACGGATTAGAAAAAGTCTAATCAAAACAGAAAATCAAAAATTTCGCCGTTATTGTTTCAGTTTAGTGAGAAAAATGAAGAATTTTCGAACATCGTTTCCACGGGGCAGAAGCTTCATTTGTTTCCTAGTCAAAAACATTATTTTCTTTATTTTTAAAAAAAAAAATTACCTTCGTGTATACAATATTTTGCTTCACTAATGGATTTTCAAATGCTGTATTGCTTTAAAAAGACTTTGATACAACATATGACTCAAGATTAATAATCGCAAAGTTATATGCAGGTTCACTCGGAATAAATCAATATTATAAACCAGTTGGATAAATATATTACCATATGAAATCTAACGAAAACATGGTAAATATGTTCATAAGCACTGTCGTTATATACATATTTTACTGTACTAAATAATACATATATTAATGAAATTAAGTACGCGAGTCAGTATCGAAAAAATTGGAGGAAAACGGCAAAACAGCTCACTCCCTGCTAAAAGGGAAATAAAGAAGAATATACAATATAAAGTATGCATAAAATCAGTCTTACAGCTGGTGGTCACGTGGCAATGTTGACCAAATAATAAAAATAAAACCAACCAAAAAATAAAGAAAATGTTGTTAAGAAGGTATTTATGTTTATTTTATTGAAATTTTGTATTTAACTTACTTATTGAAAAGAAAATAGCCCAAACACTCAAATGAAGTATGCGATATTCGTAATAATATATCTGCTATCTGCCGCTGTTGATTGTTGCAACGCAGTGGCAATGGCTATCCAGTAATATCCTAAATCGGTGATTCTCAAACATTTTATCTCACGGAACCATTTCCCTAATACATGCTTGGCCACGGAACCCCTCTGTGAATCTTCTTTAAGTGGAAACCAAAGAGCAATTATTTATAATAACCTAAAGGACAATTATTTATCACTGCTTGGGTATAATCAGTGGCAACAACTATCCAGTAATATCTTAAATCAGTGATTTTCAAACTTTTATCACACAAAATCCTTTTCTTACTACGTGCTTGGCCACGGAACCCCTTTGTAAAACTTTAAGGAAAACCTAAAAGGTTATTAATTATCACGGCTTGGGCGTAATCAGTGACAAGGGCTATCTAGTAATACCTTAAATCGGTGATTCAAAACCTTTTATCTCAATGTCACTGTACTCTTTTTTTTTTCTACGTGCTTGGCCACGAAACCACTCTGTAAAACTTCTTTAAGCGAAACCTAAAAGTTATTTATCACTACTTGGGCATATTCAGTGGCAACAGCTATCTGGTAATATCTCCAAATCCGTGAATCTCACACCTTTTACCTCACTGAACCCTTTTCTTACTATGTGCTTGGCCACGGAAGCATTCGGTAAATTTTTAATATAGGGAATCTAAAGAGCAATTTTCACACATAGGCAATATATCTATATAAAAACGAAGATAAGATAGCACTTTTATATCCGTGCTGGTCCTATGAATGGTATTGCTTAGTTCAAACTTCTCGAAGAAATATATATCTATTACATTATACGGCGACATTATGGTGACATTACGGTGTTATTATCATACGGTGACATAATGGTAACGGCTTCGTCTATCATGCCACTAACCCAAGTTTGACTAAATTATATCGCAGTAGGCATGCGGTTCTTCTGCCAGGCGTAGTCTAGCAGGTTTCCCGCGCAACCTGGAGAACCTAGGAACTTAAAGTCGTCCCTGAAAGTCAGGGAAAATGGAGATATCTTGACCAAAGCTGGAATAGTTAGAGAAAACCTCCCCGACTTCGGTTCTGTAAGCTAAATTTCACGCCAACGTGAAGTTATTTTCCCCAAAACTGAAGTTTAATTAAAAGGTTTGCTTGCGATTAACCAATGAATTTTGGCGGAAAAGTCAGGGATAAATCCGAAAAGTTAGAGAAAACCTGAATACTCAGGGGGTTTTGTCGGAAAAGTCAGGGATAAATCCGAAAAGTTAGAGAAAACCTGAATACTCAGGGGGTTTTGTCGGAAAAGTCAGGAAACCTGAAAAATCAGGGAATTTTGTCGGAAAAGTAAGGGCGAAACCTGAAAACCAGGGAATTTTGTCGTAAAAGTCAGGGGAACACCTGAAACATCAGAGAATTTTGTACGAAAAGTAAGGGAAAACCTGAAAAAGACAGGGACTTTTTTCCCCTTAGAGAGTGGGAACCCTGTCTGGAGTATGGTGCTGTTGGGAGGAGAGATTCGAATTCCTCGGAAAACTGTGCGCTTCGGTATTGCCCTTACGCCATAAAAACAAAAATCTAATGTGGCAAATAATTTTATTCGTTTTAAGCAAAATTTTGGAGCTGAGGTGAGATTTTTTGCATGGTCGTATATATAACACTATTCATATCTTCACATTATCTTTATGGCACGAACGCCAAAAGCCAAATGCATATAATATCCCTTCAACCCCATATCCTTCAACCACTTTATTACCCTTGGCTTACTTTATATTGAAAATTCTCTGGCAGAATATTTCTGAGCCTAATTCAAGGAGAAGATGCTTTCTTGCTTTAGTAATGCCTTTTAAAATATCCTACTGCGCAAACTTTGAATCGAAAACTAAATTTCTCCATGAAAATTTAAAGGCATCATTGCGGCTTCTTTCAAAGAAAAGAAAATAGTTTAGCATTAAATAAATAAGATCCAGATGTATACGTGGGATGAATAAAATATATAACGAATTTAGTGCGAACCAAGTAAATATATAATGATATGTAAGAATTGATCATAGATAACAAGGATGATAAATAAATGATATTTTCAATAAAATATAAAATCTAATAAAGAATATATTATTTATCGAGAAAAACATCACTTGTGTCTATACATGTTATTGTTAAAATGTTTTCGTGTAAGTTTGTACGGGAAAATAATTCAGATAAATAATGTCACTTGGATGTTTTAGCCATAATATATCTATATCGGCTGAAAAAGCCGTATTTACTCTCAATAGCATTTCGAGATTTATTATAACTAACCCATTTTTAAAAGTATAAAAATATTATATATACGTTAGAATATAGTTTCTTGCTTCAGAATTTTATATCTACATAATAATATAAAATTTTACATATTATACGCCGGTTCACGTTATCTATTTTCTTCACACACCATAAGGGCAAAAATAAAAATTATCATTTGAAAAATTTTTCCCGCTTCTGCTACATTTGCATAATTCAACAGTAACCTGGAGCAAAATATCTGCATAGTTTCACTCTACTTCATTAAATAATGAATTATTGCGTAATTAATAATTAAATTCTACACTTAGCCGTTCGTTCTCTGTTAAGCTTCGAAAGACTATTATGATTTCTCGGCTTTCAAATCACCATTGCCCATTTTTCTTGATAATTCGAACTACATTTAATCAGAAAAAATCACAAATATTCCAAACTACCGATCTATATAATTTTGAAATCCATATTCTTCTAAATAATGCACAATTGCTAGTAACAATTGGCTGCACAGAATATATATATATATAATTTTTTTCCTCACGAATTCTTGGCGGAAACAGGCTTTGGGACGGGCACAAAGAGAGAGACTCATTATAAAATAATTTCTGCCACCCACGTATAGATTATAGCTCAAACTAGAGCTTTTTTCGTTTTGGAGAAAAAGAGACGCTTTCCCCATCCTGGATTCGAACCAGGGTCCCTCCGTTTAGCCCGGAGTGTCTTCGAAGTGAGTGTCTGTCGAAGACACTCCGGGCTAAACGGAGGGACCCTGGTTCGAATCCAGGATGGGGAAAGCGTCTCTTTTTCTCCAAAATTACACAAGCTCTAGTTTGAGCTGTAATTAATACGTGAGTAGCAAAAATTATTGTATAATAAATTCCCCCACGAAAACTCACAAAAATCTCGCCCCGGAGGCTTTCTTGTGTTGACCATATTTGGCAATTGTGTTATCCCTGTGAAGGGTAATAATATCTTACAAAGAGAGCCATGTTCCCAAGCCTCTTTTTACATCACTTCTTAATGTGCCATGTCTAGAAACTTCCTGACAATGTGACACGTGTTTAGGATTGTGGCTTTTTGTATTTCAATGTAGGTGTTTGGGTCAATGTTGAGTATCTCCAAATTCGTCGCAAGCGTTTTTGGTACTATCCCTGTTGCTGAGATGACTAACGGGATGATGAAGATCTTTTCCATACCCCATATATCTCGTACTTCATGTCTGAGATCTTGGTACTTGGTGATTTTCGTTGTGTAGGTTGTCTGTATGTTATTGGTGTTGGGTACTGCTATGTCGATTAAGTACGTGGTCTTATTCGATTTATCGACGAGGGTTATGTCAGGACGGTTATGTGGGACTGTCTTGTCTGTTATGATTGCTCTATCCCAGTAAAGCTTGTGTGTTTCGTTCTCATGCACGGTCTCTGGCTCATATTTGTAGTACGGGCATTTTTCTGTCAGAAAGCCAGCATTCGCTGCCAATTTCTGGTGGACTATATTTGCCATTTGGTCGGGTCTATGTTTGTAGTCTGGTTTCGCGAGAAGCTTGTATCCTGCCATCACGTGTCGGTTTGTTTCCGATATCGTATTACAGGATTTGCGTTTGTCGCTATGTCTTTTCTCTGGATGAATTTCTGATTGTTCCTTGTTGCGATCACTTGGTCTTGGATGGCTAGCATGAATCCTTCTGTCTCTGGCTGGAGAGTGCCTTTGGCCAGCCAAGAATTTGATGCCTTTTTGTCAACGTGTGGTTGCTGTAGGTCATTGTAGTGCCTGCCATGTAATGGTTTTCCGGCCCAAGTTCTCAGTTTCTGTTCATTGGCTGTTTCCAGGACACGCTCTTCGGTACTACACAGGTTTAGTGGCGTGTAATTTGCATCTGCTTGTATTATGGCTTGGATGAGTGGCGATCGGGGACTCTTCAACTGGAAGTATTGCCTCATGCTCTGGATCTGCTTGTCATGTAAGTCTTTGAGGTCCGCTTGTCCGCGTCCTCCTTCTTCCCGGGGTAGTGTTTGCCGTTCAATTGCCGTTGCAGGGTGTAGTTGTCCGGCTCTTCTCTGGATGGTTCTCATTTTCCGCTGGAGTTGTTCTAGTTCAGTGTTGGACCATTTGATGATCCCGAAGGAGTAGGTGAGCACTGGTACCGCATATGCGTTAATTGCTTGCGTGGTGTTCTTCCCGCTCAGTTTCGTCTTCACAATGCTTCTAAGTCTTTCTTGGAATGCTTGCGTGAGCTGGACCTTGACTTTCTTGTGCTCCTGCTGTCGTTTTTGCATTATCCCTAGGTATTTGTAGGTTTCGCCCTCGTCCAAGATCTTCAGTAGTCTCCCGTCTTCGAGTTCGATGCCTGGTAAATCTTCTTTGCTATTCTTCTGTATTTTGCACTTATCGAGGCCGAATTCCATTCCTATGTCCTTGGAGAATGTCTCTGTTATACTGATGAGTTGTCGGAGTTGGGTGATTGTTGGCGCGTATAGCTTGATGTCATCTACGTACATGAGGTGGGAGACTTTATGTAGGTTTCTCTTGTCTTTCTTCAGCATGTATCCGTATTTACTTGCGTTCAGCATCCTTGACAAGGGGTTTAACGCCAAGCAGAACCACTGGGGGCTTAGTGCGTCTCCTTGAAAGATTCCGCGCCGGATGGGGATCTCGGCCGATTCTATTTTACTGTCTGGCGTGTTTAGCTGTAACCGGGTTCTCCATTGTTTCATGCTGCTCTGTAGGAATCGGATGATTGAGGGATGCACTTTGTATATGCTGAGTATTTCAAGGAGCCACGAGTGCGGAACAGAGTCGAAAGCCTTCTTGTAGTCTATGTATGCGGTGTTGAGTTTTCGCTTTTGTTTTCTTGCTTGTTCCAGGATAACTGAGTCGATGGTAAGCTGCTCTTTACATCCCAGAGTCCCTTTCTGGCATCCCTTTTGTTCTTCCGTCATTAAGTTGTTGCTTTCGCTGTGCCGGCTTATTTTTTCAGAGATGCACCCCGTGAGTATCTTATACAGGGTGTTAAGGCACGTAATGGGTCGGTATTTCGCTGGGTTACTGGTATCCTGGTCCTTCGGTAGGAGGTAAGTTATTCCCTTGCAGAGGAATTCAGGCATTTTGCTGGGGTCTTCAATTATCGCCGTAAGTTCCTTGGCTAATGGGCCATGGGCGCTGGTAAATTTCTTGTACCAGAAGTTGTGTATGCCGTCAATACCCGGGGCTTTCCAGTTGTGCGTACGTTGGATTACCTGCTGGAGTTCCTCTATCGTGATGCCCGTATACTCCATCTCCTCTATTCCGCTCGTAGCCTCCATTTCTTGCTGAATCCAGGGGGCGCTTTTGTGCTGTACTTCATTGGACCATAGTGTCTTCCAGAAGGTCTCTATTTCTGCTGGCTTTGGGGCTTCGTACTTGTCTTGGCTCGCTGGGGTCTCTTGGAGCTTCCTGTAGAAGGCCTTCTGGTTTGCTTGGAATTGCATGTTCTGTTGTTTTTTGTTGGTACAGTCTTTGTATCTTCGGAGTCTTCTGGCGTATACACCCAGTTTTTGTTTGAGGGTATCCAGATATTCGCTGATGTGTTTATTGGGCTCTTCGTGTCTTGTATGAATCCTATTTCTCTTAAGGGCCATCTTCACTTTCCTCACTAATTTCTTACCCCTATTTCCCTGCATGTACTGAGTTATTCGCCCTATGCTTCTGCGGAGCTCTTCTATTCTTTTCTCCAGTCTCACTTGCCATGGTGGTTGGGTTTTGCTTCCTCTGTTATTTCGGTCTTCGTTGCGTACTTCATACCCATTGACGCGTGATGCCGCTACAGTTGCACAGTATATGGCAGTATGTATTTCCCGTAGGAAGTTGTGTTTCTGTAGGTGTAGTGGCAGGGTATGCTCTTTAAGGATCTTAGTTCCTTTTCAGAATCTCCCGGATTCCTGTTGACGTGGTATTCTTGGTCTTGTCGCCGCACCCAAGCCTTCATATTCCGCCAGGGCACATTGGAAACCTTCTTCCATTTTCTCCACGTCCCTCCTCTCTTCTTCTTCCGTGCTAACTTGGGGCGGCTCTCTTACGCTAGATGGTGCTTCTGGGTTGGCAACGTTTGTTGGAGTGTTTGCTAGGTCATTGGCGACTTCATCTCTTAACCTTTGTAGTATGGGCTCTGCTAAGAGATTTCTGGTTACCATATTTCTACGTTAGACCGTTATTCTTACTATACTGATATCCAGGTGCGGGTATTGTTGTGTGAATTTGGATTGAATTGTGGGCCTGTAGTTTGTCATGTCAGTTCCTAGCTTCTTAATGGTGTAGTAGATGCGCATGATAAGAGGGTTCATATCTATTGTCCATGACATGCGCTGGCGTGCTCTTTCAGCCCTAGTGGTTGCACCTATACTAGGCTGCAAAGCACTATGGGCTCTGTTGGTTCTAGTAGCCGTACACTTGGAGGCGCCGCTTTAACCACTGTCACCTCCAAGGAGAGATTGTTGCATATTTTTCGAACGGACCCCTTAAAGTCTAACTTAAAGTCCGAACGTGGTTCTGATTCGAGAGCTCGACAACCGATGCTCCATTCATATTTTGATTATGGTTCATATCATCACATTCTGAGATAGACTATTTCACACTGCCAGGGTATCAACTGCATTCCGGATGCTATTGTGGCGTCAGCTGGTTACAAAACTAGTTTTAATTAGCCCAGTGGCATTTTTATTTGGTTATTATTACTTTTTCCGATCACTAGAAAGAGGCAGAGGTGCATTATTTCTTATTTATTTATTTATCTTTTAAGATTTTTGAATTTCTGAAATATCACTAGACAGATGCTCTTATGCTTTGTGTTGATGTGTTGAGCAATTTTTTCAGCTCTTTAATTTTTTTTTGTCCGTATCAGGAGTCGAACCTACGTCAACCATGAATTTCCATGTTACATTCAGGCGGTTAAACGTATTATGAAACTGATCACAGAAGCAGCGAGCGAAGTATGTGGCAGTGACAGCAAGGATGGTTTCATCAGAACAACTTTGCTTTCTAGCTGCCAAATGCCAATATGTGGACACGAAGTCCAGTTCATGGAAAACTAAATCAAATCACAAAACTAGTAATATTCCACGTCCAGCTAAAGTTGTGTGGTTGGGAAAGGCGTGTGTGAAATTCGAAATGCGGACACCTTCCGCGGTGAATTCTTTATCGTTTTCCTTTCCACTGAATGTGAAATGCGAACAAACGAAAAGCTGCACAGCAATAGTCAACCAAACAGTCTGTTTAACCTATTTTTCTGAAATTATGAACGCTTCTACGATGGATCTTTTTATCATAATTTTGGCCAGTTTTTGTCCTAAAGCGACCCCCTGCCCGCTCACTTCGGGGGTATTTTCGTCTGTCGAACTTTTATTACTCATTAGCTAGCTTCTAATTACTGTCAAAACTGAAGTTTGATGATAATCCGACCAATTTGAGGCAATTTTCACAATTGTCAGAGAAAAGGTCAATTTGTGGATAAACTCTCAAAATTTGGGGTTCATGCTCGACCCAAAGGTATTATCCGATTCCAAAACTTTTTTTTACTATGTTTATCTGGACGAGTAGCACCTTTTCCGCACTACTGCGTTTCGATTCGAGCAACGTTTGAAAATTACCCTGCTTACAGTATACAGTAGTGGACAAAATTGTGGAAACCCTTTGAAAAAAGATTATTTTAGAGGTTTGATGGCTAATAACACCACTTTTTTTTGTACCAATACTATAAAATTATATATCATTGGAAAGGTAATTTAATCAAGATTGTAATGCAATAACATTTATGAATCGTATTTTAATAGAACAGCATTCATAAAGAAGAAAGGTGATATACATAGAAAAAATGAGATATACAAAAATGTTCACCATACCAGTTAATACTTAGTTGGGTAACCTTTAGCCTTAATTACGGCCTTACAACGCTTTCCCATGGAGTGAACCAAGTTCTTTAGTTCTGCAGCTGTTATAATATGAAACCAAGATTGAATTATTGCTTCTGTTAATTGTGTTTTATTGCTGGGTTGCTTCCGACTAACAAGCTTCTTTAGCCGGCTCCATAGATTTTCGATGGGGTTAAGGTCTGGGCTATTTCCAGGCCATTCCAGCAGTTGAATATGATGATCTTGAAACCATTTTTTGCACACA
>QLNU02004838.1:12500-13921 GCA_006491805.2 Dysdera silvatica | reverse complement strand
CAAGAGTACGTGAAACTGCTCAGAGGCAAACGGGTGGGCCCTCGAAATCCTCTGGCGGGGGGATTCAGTTAGGAGAGGCGGAGGCGCCGTGAGGTCGAATTGATCGAACCCTTTCCGGGGCCGCGCCTTGGGTGCGGTCTCCGCTTCACCTGACGCATTTCCCCCCGCACTAACGACGCTGCAGCCGGTTGGGTAGCTGCGTGAGTCGGCCATGAGGGCGAGCGTCGGCAGGTGGCCGGTTGCGTTGCTTCGGCTTCGCGGCCGGTTGTTAGCCAGCTCGTCCGTGGCGCGACACCCGACCGAGGTTGATCGGTTCCCGTACGGGAACTCGCCGTCCCCTTCCCGCTAACCACGTGGGGAGCGTGCGCGTTCTGGCAGGAGTATCGCGGTGTCGCCACGTCACTCTTCGTAGTGGCCGGTGCTCCGAGGTCGCTGTTGGCCGGAAGCGTCTCGCGGGGGTGCATGAGGCTGGCAGCGAGTAGGTCGGTTACCCACCCGACCCGTCTTGAAACACGGACCAAGGAGTCTAACATGTGCGCGAGTCACGGGGTCTTGATTAGGCCCACAGGCGCAATGAAAGTGAAGGTCGACCTCGACGTCGGCTGGCGGTTTTCCTCCCACGGGAGGGGAAGACCAACGACCCGTCCGTATCCGATTTATCGGTTGGGCGGATTCGAGCGTACGCGTTGGGACCCGAAAGATGGTGAACTATGCCTGGGCAGGACGAAGCCAGAGGAAACTCTGGTGGAGGTCCGTAGCGGTTCTGACGTGCAAATCGATCGTCAGTCCCGGGTATAGGGGCGAAAGACTAATCGAACCATCTAGTAGCTGGTTCCCTCCGAAGTTTCCCTCAGGATAGCTGGCGCTCGGAGGAATCAGTCTCATCCGGCAAAGCGAATGATTAGAGGCCTTGGGGCCGAAACGACCTCAACCTATTCTCAAACTTTAAATGGGTGAGAAGTCCGGCTTGCATGACTGAAGCCCGGACGTTTCGGATGTGAGCGCCCAGTGGGCCACTTTTGGCAAGCAGAACTGGCGCTGTGGGATGAACCAAACGCCGGGTTACGGCGCCCGATGCGAGACGCTCATGGGACCCCATGAAAGGTGTTGGTTGCTATAGACAGCAGGACGGTGGCCATGGAAGTCGGAATCCGCTAAGGAGTGTGTAACAACTCACCTGCCGAAGCAATCAGCCCTGAAAATGATGGCGCCTGCCGAATACATACCCGGCCGCTGCGGCAGAGCTTTCGTTAATTTGAGGCCATGCCACAGGAGGTCGGCAGTGAGCTGTCGAAGGTGCCGGGCGTGAGCCCGCTCCGGAGCCAGCAGCAGATCTTGGTGGTAGTAGCAAATACCAAGAGAACCTTGAGGACTGAGGTGGAGAAGGTTCCATGAACAGCAGTTGAACATGGGTCAGTCGG
>QLNU02004838.1:2500-7500 GCA_006491805.2 Dysdera silvatica | reverse complement strand
TTATGAAAAAGACTGGGTGGGTGAACCGGTCATTTGGAAGGTGGTCTTTTTTGCTGCACGTCGAACGGAGTAAGCGAAAAGTGTATATTTATAAAGTTACACGTGTTGTTGGGAAAAAAAGACGGTGGGTGGTTAAAATAGATATATATGTAATCGCCTATTTCGCCAATTTTCGTACAATAGTACAGCCGAAACCGCGTGCAGTGAAAATCGGTCATAAAGACCTTCAAGGGACCGAGAATAGTCGGTCCTTATAACCGATCGTCCTCGTAAAAGATTTTTTTTTTTAAAAGCCTTATAGCCTACGGTATCCGTAATGAGAGTTATTAAACTTTTTGTTTTCTAAAACTAAATAAATTTCTATTAAATCCTATTTATAGCCGCAAGTAAATACGTAGTACTTTTTATGTTTTACATTTAAAAATTGAAAAAAGCACTGAAGTATGGAATGCAGAAAACATATTTATTGAATAATATTAATTGCCCTGCGGTGGCGCAGTGTTGTAACGCGTTCTCCAAGTGCGCCGCTAATCCGGGTTCGACTCCCAGCAGTGCAAAGAACGCTTACTCAGAGATCTCATAAAGATCGCACTGCTCTATATGACGCGAACGCGACCCTTTGGAGCCTTGATCATGACCTTCGGCGACATTCAATGAACGCTTACTCCGCAGAGATCTCGTAAAAGATCGCACTGCTCATTGTATGACCTTGAACCTGACCTTTGAACCTTGATCATGACCTTCGTGACATTCAATGAACGCTTACTCCGCAGAGATCTCGTAAAGATCGCGCTCACTGTATGACCTTGAACATGACCTTCGTGACATTCAATGAATAAATAACGGTTTGTTTGTTTTTTATGAGGTTCGTTATCGTAAATATTCAGTTTTGACAGTAGTAAAAGTTTCTCGGATATTTGTAAGGCGCATGTATGCGAAAACCGCGACAATGCAAAGTTTGTCGTTGACGCGTCCATTGTGAAACGTGCCGGGTCGTGGAAGAGAAAGTGCCGCGGCATCGAAACGAACGAACGAACCCGTAAACCGCGGAGAGGGAATAAACCGGACTCTGAAAAAGGAACGAGTTACCCCCTCCCACCACTCATCATCGATTTTCGCTCACACTTCCCGTTTTTGGCCCCGTTGTTAAGGCAACCCTGGACGTAGAGGAACCAGTTTCTCCGAGATCTTCCGCGCAAGGGCGGGTTGGCGCGCGTCAGCGGAAAGGCGTAAAAACGGCTCCTTTTCATCGGGTGCAATGTCGTCACTATATATGTAGGGGGAGGGTTGTCGAGTGAAAAGCGCGCGTGCTTTCTCGAAGGTGTTCGCTGTTTGGCGACGCCGGCTTGAGGTACGTGGCGTTTTTCGCGCGTTCGGCGACCGGCTGCTCGTAGGCAGTTCGTTCCCTCTCGCCAAGTTCAAATGTCTTCTCGGCATGCCTGCGTTGGGCTCGGTTTTTCGCCGTTGTCCTCGTTGCGGGCGCGTTTGTTTCGTGGAGGGATTCCTGCTTTTGGACTCGACGCTGAGATTGTGAACTCGACGGTCCCGTACTCGCTTTCCGTCCGTGCGGCGTGAAAGAAGTCGTGATGTCGAACCGCAACCGCAGTACGTCGGAAATTTCGTTCGATGCAAGTGCCGTTACGAGGGAGTCCGCCGTCGATTGCGGTACTCCCGGAGACGTCTTGCTTGGCGTTCCCCCCTCCCGGGGGGGGAACGCGAAATGCTTTCGGTAGAGAAAGAAAGAAAGCTACCTGGTTGATCCTGCCAGTAGTCATATGCTTGTCTCAAAGATTAAGCCATGCATGTCTAAGTACATGCCTCACTAAGGCGAAACCGCGAATGGCTCATTAAATCAGTTATGGTTCCTTAGATCGTACCTTACTACTTGGATAACTGTGGTAATTCTAGAGCTAATACATGCAGCGGAGCTCCGACCCTCTGGGGACGAGCGCTTTTATTAGACCAAGACCAATCGGACCTCGTGTCCGTTCTTTGTGGCGACTCTGTATAACTTTGGGCTGATCGCATGGGCTCGTCCCGGCGACGCATCTTTCAAGTGTCTGCCTTATCAACTGTCGATGGTAGGTTATGCGCCTACCATGGTCGTAACGGGTAACGGGGAATCAGGGTTCGATTCCGGAGAGGGAGCCTGAGAAACGGCTACCACATCCAAGGAAGGCAGCAGGCGCGCAAATTACCCACTCCCGGCACGGGGAGGTAGTGACGAAAAATAACAATACGGGACTCTTTTGAGACCCCGTAATTGGAATGAGTACACTCTAAATCCTTTAACGAGGATCTATTGGAGGGCAAGTCTGGTGCCAGCAGCCGCGGTAATTCCAGCTCCAATAGCGTATATTAAAGTTGTTGCGGTTAAAAAGCTCGTAGTTGGATCTCAGTTCCAGACGGGCGGTCCGCCTAACGGTGGTTACTGCCTGGCCTGAACAACCAGTCGGTTTCCCTAGATCATCTTCATCGGTTGTCTTGGGTGACCGACACGTTTACTTTGAAAAAATTAGAGTGCTCAAAGCAGGCGTGACGCCTGAATAATGGTGCATGGAATAATGGAATAGGACCTCGGTTCTATTTTGTTGGTTTTCGGAACACGAGGTAATGATTAAGAGGGACAGACGGGGGCATTCGTATTGCGGTGCTAGAGGTGAAATTCTTGGACCACCGCAAGACGAACTACTGCGAAAGCATTTGCCAAGAATGTTTTCATTAATCAAGAACGAAAGTTAGAGGTTCGAAGGCGATCAGATACCGCCCTAGTTCTAACCATAAACGATGCCAACCAGCGATCCGCCTGAGTTCCTCAAATGACTCGGCGGGCAGCTTCCGGGAAACCAAAGTGTTTGGGTTCCGGGGGAAGTATGGTTGCAAAGCTGAAACTTAAAGGAATTGACGGAAGGGCACCACCAGGAGTGGAGCCTGCGGCTTAATTTGACTCAACACGGGAAAACTTACCCGGCCCGGACACTGGAAGGATTGACAGATTAAGAGCTCTTTCTTGATTCAGTGGGTGGTGGTGCATGGCCATTCTTAGTTGGTGGAGCGATTTGTCTGGTTAATTCCGATAACGAACGAGACTCTAGCCTACTAAATAGGCGTTCCGATCCTTTATGTCGGACGTTCTTCTTAGAGGGACAGGCGGCTTTTAGCCGCACGAGACAGAGCAATAACAGGTCTGTGATGCCCTTAGATGTCCGGGGCCGCACGCGCGCTACACTGAAGGAATCAGCGTGTGCTTTCCCTGTCTGGTAGGACTGGGTAACCCGTTAAACCTCCTTCGTGATAGGGATAGGGGCTTGTAATTCTTCCCCTTGAACGAGGAATTCCCAGTAAGCACGAGTCATAAGCTCGTGTTGATTACGTCCCTGCCCTTTGTACACACCGCCCGTCGCTACTACCGATTGAATGATTTAGTGAGGTCTTCGGACTGGCGCTCGTAGCGACCATTGGCCGCGCCGACGTGCCGGAAAGATGACCAAACTTGATCATTTAGAGGAAGTAAAAGTCGTAACAAGGTTTCCGTAGGTGAACCTTCGGAAGGATCATTACCGTACTTTACTTCGACTGACCGACTGCTGATGGCTGCCGTGGGAGGCCTCGTGAGGGTACCTTTGTTTCCCCCGTCGAAACGCGGCGGGGGAGGTGGCTGGCTTCGGCCGGCCGCTAGGTTCGAAGAGCGTTCGCGTCGAACCGATCGAGACGCGCGCCGCCCTCCCCCACGTGCGCCATGCATGCATACATATCGATCGTCGGGCAGAGTTTCCGAGGAGCAGCGCGGAGCTCCAGGCCGTCACCGCCGTCGAACGGTGCGGCCGGCTCTGTCCGGAGATCTAAAACTCGATTTGTAGCCTTTTTCCGTGCCCCCTTTTTCTCCTCACCGAGAAATTCGCCATTGTCTTGACTGAGTGCCCTACGCGTGCGCACGGGCCGTTTCGAATCGAATTGAAAAAGAAAAATGACTGACAACTCTGAGCAGTGGATCACTCGGCTCACGGGTCGATGAAGAACGCAGCCAGCTGCGAGACTTGCGCGGAACTGCCATCACCGACACCCTCATCTTTGAACGCCAATGTACCCCGGCCCCACCCAAATCTCGCCCACCGAGGCCGACGCGACACCGAGAGAACTCCTTCACCGGTTCCTTAATTCCGATCGAAGCCGGAAGAGGTGAAGAAATCACCAAAACCCTCACGCCGCTTCGGAGGTGGTAATACGTTACACTCCGTCGGCTCGAGTCTTGGTTCGATGTTGACAGGGAAGACCTCCTTCGGCGTCGTTCTCGACGTGGCCGTGGGAAAGGCGAGTAAGAACCGTTCTTTCTACGACCATGGCTCATCGTTCGAGATGCCCGTGATTGGAGCTTCTCATCGTTCATTTGTCGACCCCAGATCAGACGAGACGACCCGCTGAATTTAAGCATATAAATAAGCGGAGGAAAAGAAACCAACGGGGATTCCCTTAGTAACGGCGAGCGAACAGGGAATAGTCCAGCGCCGAATTTCACGTTCGTTCCGGACGTTTGAAAAATGTGGCGTTTAGGAAGTCGCGTGCCGGAGTCGGATTCTGCAGCAAGTCCCCCTGACCGGGGCTGTTATCCAGAGCGGGTGCGAGGCCCATAGTTGCCGAGTCCGCTTCGGATGCGACCTCTTGGGAGTCGGGTTGCTTGGGAGTGCAACCCTAATTGGGTGGTAAACTCCACCTAAGACTAAATACGGCCGTGAGACCGATAGCAAACAAGTACCGTGAGGGAAAGTTGCAAAGAACTTTGAAGAGAGAGTTCAAGAGTACGTGAAACTGCTCAGAGGCAAACGGGTGGGCCCTCGAAATCCTCTGGCGGGGGGATTCAGTTAGGAGAGGCGGAGGTGCCGTGAGGTCGAATTGATCGGACCCTTTCCGGGGCCGCGCCTTCGGTGCGGTCTCCGCTTCACCTGACGCATTTCCTCCCGCACTAAGGACGCTGCAGCCGGTTGGGTAGCTGCGTGAGTCGG
>QLNU02004836.1:8521-25747 GCA_006491805.2 Dysdera silvatica | reverse complement strand
GTAATATAAAATATGCATTAATTTATTCAGTTTCATTTTACTCGAACTTTTAAAGCTATGACAGAACTATGAGGATATATATATATATAGGCTACTTGACTTTCTTAATTGCCTTGCTTAAGGTAATTAAATTTATTAAGCTTGGAAGTGTCTATTAAAATTTTCACCTTAGTTATTCATTCACAACTAGCAACCCAATGGTACAGCAATTAAAACATCCTTCAATTTTCTAATAGTTTATATTTCTAAGGAAAGACAGCGCAAGCCCGATTGAGAAACGTACGTCGAAACCATCTTTTTAACTTTACGTTTTTAACTTTGACATGTGCCTTTAATTAGCATCTGCGTAGTGCTACGTCAAATCCGCCACGTTTTAAATAGTTTAATTCATAAATAAAACACGTTTTAAATCTTTAATAATAATAGTTTTTTAATCCTGGCACGTATTTAAATACCATTATAACTCTAATGCAGTTTTATATCAATTAAATTAATTATTGCTAAATATAAAGTTTGTATTTTTTAAGGTGCAAGGGTTATCCTGCATCGGAAGCCGAATTGCAATCAGACCACAGGAGTGAAGCCTAGGACTACGGTGAGTAAAAATATGGAACATGCTGTATGGCAACACTGGGAGTCAAACCCGGATTACTGGCCTTATGGACGAATGCGTTACTACGTCACAATAGCGCAGTGGAACTCACTTTGCTATCCCTAAATACTTTCCTGAACACCCATTTTGGCTTTCCCTCTAAAATCATCAACCCGCTAGGTTTCTTCTCCTCACCCTCATCATCGCGCAAGGTTTAGTTGCTCCTATCTTATTATTTTTCGTAAGAGTTCAAATACATCGACTATTAAATTTGGTTGTTTGTTTTACGGCGCAAGGACAGCAGAGGCTGTGCTGCTCAGAGACCTTCAGTTATTTTCTGATGAATCCGAATCTTCTAAGACCTAAGGAATGAAT
This sequence comes from Dysdera silvatica, assembly GCA_006491805.2. Taxonomy (NCBI): domain Eukaryota; kingdom Metazoa; phylum Arthropoda; class Arachnida; order Araneae; family Dysderidae; genus Dysdera; species Dysdera silvatica. The sequence continues at coordinate 24,780 of QLNU02004836.1, read as the reverse complement.
CCTCAGGCTACAGTGAGCAATTTTGCAGTGAAGCGTTCTATTTTAGCGCCGTTGAAAAATGAACGCGAGTTGACGGAAACGAACGCATTACAACCGCAGGATTTCGAATGGATTTGGTTGGTTGGTTGCATTTTATGGCACAAGGACAGCAAGGGTCATTCTGAGCCAAACAAGATGAGAATATGCACACGGTTTTAAAATAAAAATAAATTGGGGCTAAAATTGTAAGAACATATTGAAAATAATAGTATAACAAAAAAGTACCAAACAAAACGATCTAAATAATCATTTGAGATGGGAAGAGATAAATGTAAGATAACAATTTAAAAATGATTTCGTGTTTAAAAGAATCAGATGAAATGTCGCGAACGGTGGATTTCGGTTATAACATCGCGAAGCGTAGCTGAACTCACGTACTAATATAACTGAGCGTAAAATTAAAGCATTAAAAGTAAAACCGCGGCAAAAAATCTGCAGTCTGCCCCAAGCTAAACAAATCAGAAATAGTATGGACGTAAGATAAACCGATACCATGTCAAAAGGAATCATTACGATATTTCAAATATGCAAAGCTGAAATATCTTCCAAAGTCTTTTATGGTGTTTGTTTGTTTTATGGCTCGGGGATGGTAAAGACAATGCAATCTGCGATAGTTGCCTCGTGTTACCTGTATATATAAAGTGAGTCCCGCCGAAATAAAGCCACCGTGATTATATGCCGTAACTGGACACGAAACAAACCAATAAGAACAAAACAAATACATTAAGAAAGTTTATATACAAATACATATTTGCAAGGAGTAACTCACTCCCTGCCCCACCTGGGCAGGAAAAAAAATGAATGTCTAAAAAAAGAGGGGGAAAAAGTGTCCCGCTGAAATAAAGCCACAATCCTTATTAGTGTTTTGGGTAACTCTCAACATTCGAGCTGCTACAGGTAAACAGGTTTATGACGTCAGGAAGTTGTCAAATAACTTACCTGTTCTATCCCAGTCGGACGTTGTGCAGACTTCAGAAGGTTGTATTTTCTATTTGTCCTGCAGTATTGCAATGGGGAAAGGCAACCCAGCTATCAGAGTTCGAGAAACGCCAGCTAACAGCTTTTAAGGAACAAGGTCTTTCACACAGACAAATATCTAAGCAAATCAAACGATCTAAAACCGTAATAGACAATTTTGTGCATCAGGGCATTGCGTACAGGTATAAAAATAGGAGGTGTACAGGCATAAAAATGACTTCCAGGCAGGAAAAAGGTGTTGTGCATCTTCTTTCACAAGGTGGTATTTCCCTCAGACAATTGGCCAAAGAGGATAACATCCCTGTGACAAAATCAACTCTGTCACGGATTGTAAAACATACAAACAACTTGCGATATAAAAAAAGGAAACAGCAGCCCATATTGAAAGCTATCCACAAGCAAAGGATAGTAGATTTTGCCAAATATCATCAAACCTGGAAGGACCAGTGGCATCGTGTTATATTCTCAGATGAGAAAAAAATTAATTTGTATGGCCCAGACGGCCTTGCATTCTATTGGCGTGATATGAGGAAAGAAGAGGAAATCTCCTCCAAAAGACAGCAAGGTGGAGGATCATTACTGGTGTGGGGAGGCTTTGGCTATGGTGGTAAACTTAATCTGGCTTTTCCCTTAGGCCGCATAAAGGCTACCGATTACCAAGAAATGCTAGAAACCCATTTACTGCCATTTGCAGAGAGAATTGGTGGCCCAAGTTGGATTTTCCAGCAGGACAATGCCCCCATTCACGTTGCAAAATCCTCCTGGGAATGGTTTTTGAATAATGGGGTGCATGTCATGGAGTGGCCTGCCCTTTCCCTTGATCTTATTTCCCAAGAAAATGTGTGGGGGTAACCTCAGTAGGGCTGTATATGCCAATGGCAGACAGTTTCAGTCTGTGGCAGAATTGAAGGCTGCCATCATTGAAGCCTGGGATAATATTGATGCCATTGTCCTCCAGGGATTAGTAAATGGTATGCCACATCGTGTTTTCTAAGTTATATATAATCATGGCGGATATATTGACTATTAACAGTAGTGGCTTTATTTCGGTGGGACACTTTTTCCCCTCTTTTTTTACACGTTCATTTTTTTTCCTGCCCAGGTGGGGCAGGGAGTGAGTTACTCCTTGTAAATATGTATTTGTATATAGACTTTCTTAATATATTTGCTGCGTTCTTATTGGTTTGTTTCGTTGCCAGTCATGGCACACAATCACGGTGGCTTTATTTCGGTGGGACACACCTTAATATTTTATGTATTTATAGGAAGTATTTTTAGTAGCAATGCGGAAAAGGTAGCAGTTCGAAACTTCACTGTCAGCACTTTGGACGACCAATATTGGCCCCACCAATATTTTCGAGAACTCTACGTTGATGGTGCCCATTCTCGACCGAGATTTGGTCCCTTTGGTAGAGGAAGTTCGGAGTTTTCCAAAAACTATAGGTGATAGTGCAACGTGACTTTTGCTGCCCTTGCGCCCCACAAAAAAAAAAGCTTACGCTTACCAAGCCAGAATTACGACGCTTATATTGCATCCTATTGAAAGCCCGTGTCTATGAGTGTCTTAACATCTCCACAGTGGATGTTAAATACTTTAGTCTCATTTACAAATCACGCACAAGAAGGGAGGGCGGACTGACGTCATCCCGTCTACGACGCCCCCATACGGCAACAGTAACGACCCAGTTGGTTTTGATTCTGACCTTACAAATATACATTATAATTGTATCGTACATCATTTTATTATACATTTCACTAATCAAGTAACATTGTATATCATCACATATCATGATTGCAACAGCGCCCCAAGTTTGGAAGAACTATTAAAACAGATTAAATTATAAAATGTATTTTAGAAACCTCATAAATTATATGATTTGGACTTTGAAAATTTTGGCAACGAGTAGTAATATAAAAAAAGGTGACCCGGAATTCCAACGGAGTCAGTCATCCGGTTGGGAAAGTTTTGTGAGAAGAAGCAGGTGTTAGAGAAATAAAGTCTTTAAATAAATGGTTGCCTATCGTTTAATTTTTGATATATTCTTGCTAATACATGGAGGCTAATCAAACTTTGGAGACAGACAGTTATGAAATATCATTCAAATTTCGGATATTGAAGGTATTGGAATCAATGAAAAACTGTTTTTATGTTTAAAGGTTCTATGTCCAATTTATTTTAGTAATTTTCTGTCAAATTGCAAGCTCCGCAAGTCAGTGACAGATTAAGGGCAATGCGATAGGCGTCGCACATGGAGCCAAGCCAAGTGACGGAGCCAAAATAGCCTAATGACCCCTAAGTGAGAAAAAACATTGTAGAAAAGTTTATCCTATTAAAATTTTAAAACTTAAAGTGTTTAAACCTTATTTATTTTTTAATTATTTCATTATCCCCGATCCTTACCTAAATTATTCTTTAATACAAAGTATTTATTTGAGTTATATTTGTTTGTTTGTGGTTTTACGGCTCAAAGACTACAATGGTCATGCTGCGCCGGGACCTACTGTTTTTCGAGGAATCCGAACCTCTGGATCTACAATTTTCCCGAAGAATCTGAACACCTTAAGGACTAGGGAATCAAACTCCGGAATACACTGAGCATTGCGATCTTTATGATATCTCTGAGTGCGCGTTTTTGCACTGTTGGGGGTCGAACCCAGATTAACGGCGCACTAGGCGAACGCGTTACCACACTGCGCCACCGAAGGACTATTTTAATTAAGCTAATTTAATTTAAGTAAGAAATTAAGAAAGCAAAAACTACATCAAAATGGATGAACTTATTTGACTGCACAGAGGGCATTTCAGGTTATTGCAACTCATTTAAGGCTTTAATGTTTATATTAAAGCAATTTACTTTTTGGCTCATGGGAAAAAGTACTTGTGATTTAGTTACATATCATTCTTTGTAAGGAAATTTAAATTGTTATCGTGGCTTTTCGTCTTGCAAGACATTCAGTATTTTTGTAATAAGATTCTGGAGCCTATTGAGAAGATCCCTAGAAATAATAATAATAAAAAACATCTGCGCCACAAAAGGAGTTTTGTTTTAAATAATTAATATTTAGTGAGGGAGAGAGGGTGCTAAATTTTGGGCTCACACCGGCCGCCATGTGACCAAAATCCATCTCTGCCTCAAGAAAATGAATATTATGGGCATGTCCTTTTCTTTTCTTTTTTATTTATTTTTTTGCTCTTTCTGCAATGTTATTTTAAAACAGATTTTAGGATAAGGGAATGCGATAACTATAAAATAGCTTAGAAAATTTGATGGTATAAGCATGCAATCTTAAGAACGCTACGATGATTGATTGATTGATTAAAGAAAGATACCACGAAATTTTGCAAAACTTGCCACGATTTCAAACCTGGGTTAAAAATGAAAACGGTATTCGAATATCAGATCTTGTTACGCAAATTGAACGTAAATTTTACTTCAGCAACTGCAAAGCATTCTTAGTTAATAATTGAGCGAAGTTTTTTTTTTTGTCCAGCCAAAGTGATCATTATTTTGGTATGTTTATTGCATTATTATTTACATGTTATTTTATTCACAATATAATTGCATGGTACACTGAATGTTACATAAGAATTTAATTTAATTTTTGGAATAAACATTCTGCATGTGCTTTACCTTATTTTCATTTTTTACCAATTGTTAAGGCAGTTAAGCTTCGGGTGTAGATTAGAGTTGTTTTGATGAATATTTCATATATATCTGTAAATCTTTGACAAATATTTCTTGTATAGCTGCAAATGTTCATTTAATATTCCATATACAGTTGTTTAAGTGGTAAGAAATGACGAATCGATACGTGAAATATACTAAAAATATTTAAAACAAAGTTAAAACCGTATCTACAATGATTTAGTAACAACAATCGGCGCGTTTCGGGCGGACAAGTAAGTCGCCCTTCTTCGGGAATACATGATATTAAAATGTCAGCAATCAGAGTGGTGTTTCTATTCACATGGTTGCAAAATTGCCATTGCGATGTGGGTTTTTTTTTTTGTAAATATCGATTATGCATATACTAAAAGAACGCTAACGTTACATAGCTTAGGCCGAGGTCAATAAATCGTCGATAACGGTCCACTGCCTTGAACATGACCATAAATTCAACTTCTCGGGCGTTCGTATAATTCACCAACCAAGATCACCTATCAAACTCGATTGTGTTGAAGCCTTTTTTATAAACAAATTTCAAGACACCATAGTGAACGATCATAGATCCACACCCTCCTTCAGCTCCGCCTGGAAAAATGTTCTCAACTCACAAATGTCTCCACCTCACAAATAGCTTCCACTTCTCCTGTGCCTCCCGCTTTGCCATAAATTTTTCTCTTCTGGTTTTCCAACCTTTTCTCACCGTTTCAAATCCTTAGGGAATTTGGCCGTATGTCGACCAACACCGTATCCCCAAAATAATCGATTTTTACAAAAACTATAGCAATAGCAACTATGTGAATGGAAACACCACTTTGATTGTCGACATTTTAGTATGGTGTATACCCGAAAAAAGGTGTCTGATTAGTTCGCCCGAAACACGTTGATTATTGTTAATAAATCATCGTATACATGATTTTAACGTTGTTTTAAATAATTTGAGTTGTATAAGTGAAACCCTACCATTAGCGGTGTGTCAAATGGTTCAATGACCGAACCTCCGTGCGCATTTGTTCGTTTATTATAGCTGGACAAAATAGTTCATTGAGTGAACCATCGGGCATACTTGTAGCAACTATTACGAATCCTATAACCTCTTGATAACCATCGAGGGCTCCTACCAACTGAGCTACGGGCGTCGATTAATCCCTCGAGCGATCAAATGCGAGAGAGAATATACAGCTTCACTACTGACAAGTTCACAGTTATTGGGACAGTGCTTAGACTGCCTTTTACAGAGAGGCGGCAACTCAAAGAGGCAAAAAGTCTTCTTTTTCTTTGATATGTCGCTTTGGCTTAAAAATCGGTCCAAGCAGTGCCCCAATAATTGCGAATTTGAAGCTATATATTCGCTCGTAAAGAGAAATTTGATCGCTGCCTGTAGCTCAATGGGTAAGAGCACTTGCTTGGTTTATTAGGAGGCCGTGGGTTCGGTCTCCGCCAGACCGCGAAAAATCATTCTTTTTTTTTTTGCGAGTAAATTTATCATCTAATCATAGATATACATCAGCAGTTATGATGAGAATTGTTTGACTTTAATAAACACAACGATTCTATTCTGTCTCCACATTCATATTGACTATACACAAATGCACTTCCCAAAAGGTACGTTCTCCAATGAACTGTATAATAGAAAATTTTGGTTCCCGTTTTAGTTTTATATAAAAGGTTTCGCATTGTTAAAGTAACAAAATTTGGACGACACCTAAGAGTTTTTGGACTCATTAACCATTAGTTCGTCACCAGGAGCGATGGTTTCATGGTGCGTTTGTCTGTTTCTAATTTCTATTCAGGAAGAACCAAGATTGCAAAATTCCCGATTTTATTAAGATCCGAAAAAGGATATTTGTACTACTTCAAAACCGCTGCCAATCGGACTTTATCAATAGGGCTGTGTTTTTTATGGCGGCGTGAATTTCTGCGAATTTTAAATTTTTTTGCATGTACGTTGTATGCAAACATGTCACCTAAACTAACTTTATTTTTAAAGTTTAAAATTTAAATTCCAGAACGGATTTATTAGCTATAGATCGTGTACTGAGAGAATTTTCGTTGGTCCCAAGATCCTCGTTATGTATGGGGTCCTACTCTAATTACACAAGCTTAATTTATACCACAAGGGATCTGAAACAAATTTGTCTAGGGCCCCACGAAGTCTTAATCCAGCCCTGTTTGGACATAAATTTTTAATACAGAATTTACCCGCCAATTTTATCTTGCCTTTAACTGATGGACAAGGCATAGATTTAACTGATGGACAAGATATAAGTTAGTAATTGGTTAACTCTTTAAATAACAGACTAAATGTGCGATTATTATTAGTTATATGGCAGAAATACATGAATGAACCAAAGCATTGAGGCCAGCAATAAACTTAATATCTAATGATAGGTTTATACGAAATTAAAAACCAGTGGAAGAAAATAAATTTCAAAATTAAGCTCAATTGTTGTATATATACCAAACGTTTCCTCTAATTCGTAACATTAACTGTGAAGGGGTAAAATAAACGTTACACTTAAAAAAAGGTAAGTAAAACAAGTAGCGTTACCTGCAACTAGGCAAATAAGAACAAGCTAGCGTCGTTTCGTAGCATGGAACTCTTTTAATGAAAGATTAAACTTTTCAATAAATAAGTGAAGTTGACATTAATGATCCTTTCTGACTCATCTTCTTCTGAAGCAAAATAAACAATAATGTTGGAATGAATAAAAATCCTAATTTCCTGTGCAGTATTTTCCCAAAAACTGCATTATGTTCATTTATAATTAATATAGAAAGATTATAGATTTTTTATCAGCAAACTGGTTTCACAAAACATGGTTTCTCTCCTTTAGCTTTCCCAAATTTGCTTTTACACTAAAACTTTAACACAGCTTTGTTAAAATTCTGGTATTTTGTATTCATTTTTTGTTTCTGATTAATTTAAAAGAAAAACATGTTGTCAATTTGTTTAATTGTTACTGTGACGCCTATAGTGTTTGATTAATTATTCTTCTGTTAAAAACAAATAGAAATTTATTCGAATGGTAGTCACGGCTTAAGGTAATCTTTGAACTTCAACATCCCAGCCCCCTACTGGAAATCGTACAAAGAGTTAAGAGCTGTGTAAAAACTTCGTAGTTTTCTTTTTGCTATGACTTTTGTCTGTATATTATTGTAAATTGTATTGGGACTCCCAGCAAACTTGCAGCCTGTATACTAGGAGTTCTGATACGCAGATAATAGTTTAAACATGATGTTTTTTGTGAAAGGTGATTTAACTTTCTTTGCCAGTGTCTCTAGATAAAACATGCAGAATAATTAATGGACATAAAACGCAATGTAGTAATATTCAATAGAGCAAATGACTAACTTTTGAAAGTGATAAAATACTTTTGAAGAATACACATCTTTTCCCTGTAAGTCGAGGTAAAATATCAAGCACGGATCAAATCACTTTACCTCTATTTAAGTACTGTAGATTTGTATAAAAATGGGGTATTATTATGCCACTGGCATAGACTAACGTAACCCATTATCTGATATTATTTAGTTTGGCTAGATTCCATGAGAATTTGCCCTAGATAGTAGTAACATAGAAGGTATAAAACTGGCAAAAACGCAGATAACCGTTACGTCCAGCATGTGATTCATACTCAGCACAGCTATAGTACATAAATATATTACAGTGATATAAATTGAACACATAAGTCATTATAACAATACTGCGAATACATTTAGGACATAAAATGTGTGTTATAGGAAGTACATTTAGTTTTCAAAATTTTACTTCTTGCAGGCGAACACGAATGGAACTTCCATGAATTTAAAATGTTTAAACTATTTAAAATAAGTGTAAACTCTGTCAAAGAGACCTTTTTATATCAAGGCAAAAGTAAAACTTAATCTGCCATTAATCAATCCTGACGTCAGTGATAAACAAGAGTATCAGAAGTTGAATGTAATTGATGAGATAAGTAAAGTGGTTTTCTCAAAACTGATATAGCAAATGTTTTTCTGGGAATTGATAAAAGGTTGCTAACATATTATCGTGCCACATTTATTGATATATTAATGAATTTTGCTTTTTAAAATTGTGATTGCAAAGGAAGGCCATACCGAAAATAAATTGCTCGGTGGGCTAAGACATGGAAAAAAAAGCCTAAACTGAGTTGGAATCGGTGATTCTAACATCATTCAAAAGGTGGGCCAACGTGTAAGAAGAGTAGGATAGGCCGAAGTGAGTCAGTCCGCTTCTGATTGTAAATTATAAACCGTGGAGTTCCACTTGAAACCGATATTCAAATCAAATCAATGCTTTATTTATTCTTCATTTGTAAGGTCATAATAACAATATACTGTGTAACTACAGCGATAATACAGACAATATATACTAAAAGTACATCATATTAGACTCTACAATGAAAGGTCTCAAGAAAATATCAGCAGGGATATAACAAACCTGGGACCTTAAGATTATATTCTGATTCCAAAGATGACACACAACTAATTGTGAATCACTCATTCTTTCGCTATGTTTTTTTCCTTTTTTTTGTTTAGTTTCCATTACCCTGTATCAAATATTTTCTTAGACTTCTTTTAAATGTTTCTTTACATATCAATTTCTTTAATTCTTCTGGCAGTCCATTCTAAAGCTTTGCACCTTTGTAATTTATATTATTCCTTCCTACTTCGGTCCTTATTTTTGGGAGTAATAGATCATTGTATTTACGACGTATATTTCTATCTTTCTCATTTAATTTTATTCTTATAAGTTCAGTGTGCTTGCTTCCCTTATTTTTTCATATATTTTTACCAAAACACTGTATTCGTGTAAACGTTCTATTGATAATATATTGTACTTGAAAAATCAGTTTTTTTCAGTTTAGTCTTTTATCACTATTAATCAATTTCAACGTTTTTGTTTTTGTTTTTGACTATTTTTCAACACATTTTAATTTACCGAGTTAAGTTCCCCCCCATGCGCAATTACAATATGTCAGATAACTGTAGATCAATGAATAATACAGTACTACGCTGGTTTTTCCTTTATTGTTGTATTAATTCTTCTTAGAATTCCCAAGCTTTTACTTATTTTATTTGTTGTTTTATCTACATGGTCATTCCAGTTCAATTTATTAGTTAATTGAATTCCTAAGAATTCAATTTTATCAACAATTTCAATCTTTTTATTATTATCTTTAATTGATTCATTCTTTGTATCTTTGTGTACTTTTTATCTTTACTTGAAAAAAGCATTACTTTGGTTTTTTGTACGTTTAGCTTCATCTGATTAACATTAAACCATTTTTCATATTTTTCAATTAGGTTACTACCAGTTAAAATCACGCTTGTGTCATCTGCGAACAAAGTAATGTGTCCGATATCTGATACATTGAATATGTCGTTAATATATAACGAATATAGCAGTGGTCCCATATTGGATCCCTGGGGTACTTCATAATTATTTGTCAGTAGCTCTGATTTTATTCCCTTAACATAAACTAATTGTTTTCTGTCCTTTAAATAACTACTTAACAAATTATTAATTTTCCCCCCTTAATCCATAAGTTTTCAATTTTTCTGTTAATATCGTTATATTTATTACATCAAATGCGCTGCTTAAATCATAAACTATACCAATTCCATTTTCCTTATTTCAATTGCGTCTTGTACTTTGTCAATTGTTCTAAGCAGTGATCCCTCCGTTGATTTTCCTTTTCTGAAACCAAATTGACTTTTATTCATTATTTTGTTTTTTTCTATAAATTCAATTATTCTTTTATACAGTAGCTTTTCAAATAATTTAGCAATACTGAAATTATTGCTATCGGTCTATAGTTTTCAAAGTTATCTATCTTTCCCTTTTTTAGAAATAAGTACTATTTTAGATATTTTCATTTCAGTTGGAATTTCCTCAGTATCTATTATTTCATTAAACGTGACCAACAAAGGTTCAACCAGTAGGTCTGCATATTCCCTAATTATTTTGGGATGTATTTCATCATATCCCACACTTTTTTTTATATCGAGTCTGTTTATTTCACCTAACAGTTCTGAGTAGCCTATATGTTCTACGTACATCGTTTTTTTATAACTTTGTCCTAAATATGTTTTATAGTCATAGTCCAGTTCATTACCTCTATCTATTATTTTTTCTGCTATTTCAACAAAGAAACTGTTAAAGCAGTTAGCGATTTCCCCATTATCTGATATTTTTTTATTCTCCCTTCCGATTAAACATTTAATTTTTCTTACTCTTTATGGTTCCTTTTCCAAGGAATTTATTTAAAAATTCCCATTTATTTTTATTATCAGTGTTCGACAATTTTTCATCCATAAATCTTTTTTTGTGTAACCCAATTGATTTATTTATTCTGTTCCTTAATTTCTTAAATCTTTCCAAGTAGATCAGTTTTTTTGGTTTTTACAACTCGTTTAAATATGCCATTCCTTTTCTTTATGTCATTTTTTATTCATTTGTTGATCCAGCCCTTTTCATTTATTTTATCCTTTATATATTTCCATAACACACAAACTAATTCACATAAAACTAATTCAAATAAAACTAATTTCATTTCATTTCTGCCCTTTTGGCGTAATGAATGTGGCTTTAAATGGTTCAGTGTTACACAGGAAGTAGGATTGTCGGTTAGTAATAATTTCGATGCTATATAAACGATTTTCTTAAAATAAAAGAAATATATATATATTCAAATAAGATAATATGATAAATTAAATAAAATAATATGATAAATTAAATAAGATAATATGATAAATTAAATAAGAAAATATGATAAATTAAATAAGATAAATAATAAAGAAATAAGTAACTGTTGTGAGACTTAGTGAAATTAAAGATTTTTTCATCCATTTCATTGTGATAATCACATCAAATTAAAGATAGCTCTTCCTAGTGCACTTTCGTTTTTCTCACAAATTGTGTATTCATATGCGGGCAGCATTATATTACCTTTGCTCTAGTCATCATCCAGTAAAATCCGACTTTTTTATTTACAAAGCATATAATCACACTTAAAATATCGCAATCTAGAATCTTCTATCTCTTAAGAGCATAGTTCCATACTGTAGCTTCAGAGACTTTCAGACAGTAGTATTGAGCATTTGTGGAATACCTATGCAATTGCTTTAAAGCAAGAGAGAAAGCGCGCTTAACATTCAATCGGTTTGATATTAGGGCAAGGTTCTGAGTGGATTTATCGTTACGCGCATACATCTGACGTCAACCACCTTTTGCTTTGTCTTCCCACATTACTACAGAGAGAAAATGGAATGAATAGAATTGTGGCGAAGCTTCTTTGTGCAATACCACTTTTTCTACACACGCAATATTAACACAATTAAGTTTCTGACGCTCCATTTTTATATGATTCATTGTAGAACCTATGTTTTAGTAGAGGGAAAAATATGCCGCGTACTCAGGCTGGATTCTAACCAGCGATTTTTGGGTAACAGTTCCAAACCCTTGACTTCCGGGCCACTAAGTACTAATGCGTGGTTATTCTCTCATATATGTATATTGACTAAAGTGAAGTCTCCTAAAAAGCATAGGAGGGTATGGAGGACTAATTTAATTACATTTAAATATTTACCCTCCACTTTTATATGGTTCAAATTAGAGCCAATGTTCTAAGGAACGAGAGAGAGAGAAACATGCGAGGCACTCAAATTGGATTCTCACATTTTCTAAAATTCAAACAGCATTAGGGCAGTTACTTAAAGATTGATGGTTCAAATCTTATCCGAGTGCATGGCATGTTTTTTTTTTATCTTCTGTGACACTTGGGGTGGTTAAATTTACTTTGAGTTAAATTATCACCGTAAAATTGCTAGACATCAATAAGTTACATTAAATTCCTTTAAAGGTTGGCTTAAATATGTGACGATATCTTCGCTATTAGGCCTGATCAGCCTCCTGATCTTTCTCAAATTGTTTCCTTCTTTAATTCATTGCATACACATATCCAGTCCACGTGCGAGGAAGTGGGGTCCAAAATTCCCTTTCTGGACGTCCTCACCATTCGTACAACTTCAGGATTTGATAATTGTGCCTATAAGAAATGTCGCCCCCTTCCCTACCCTCCGCGATTTTTCGGCGCATTTGAGGGGGTGGAACGACAGAATTTTATTTGTTTCTACTAGTACCGCGGGAGGGGTATGGGTGTAACTACTTTTGAAGTATAAGGGAGCTAATTTTTTCTACTAGGGGCTAAACTCCATACCTCAATGCTTAGAAAATAAATTCTTGGGGGTTAGCTCCCTAGTTGCGCCAATGGAGCGGGGCGCCAAAATCGTTGTGCCCAGGGCGTCTCATACCCTAAATCCGGCATTTAGTGAGGGAGCGATAAATATTGGATTAAATAGAAAACTAGTCTGGAATAACAAGCAATCTAAAAAATATTTAGTAGTCCATATAGGTCATATGATCATAGTGTTTACATTACAATATCAGATACCTCCCACTAGAAGCGGATGTATCCGGTGGAAATTGCACTTGGAAATTGCCATTAGTTGTTGATGTTATTTTTCTGACTTTGAGAAAAGCTGGAACGGAAACGTTAGGCGTCATCAAAGGTAAACAAGGCGATGGTCGATGTTGGTAATGGGCTTTCTGCGCAATATGAGCCGCATTTTATATCTATCACAGTTACTGTGAGGTTTCAGGCTTCTAGTTATTTTAAAATTTGTATTTATGATTGTGTTTGCTTCTTTTTTTTTCTTTTGCCAACCAGATAAAATCAGAGGTTTCATGAATCCATACTAAAATTATTGTGGATTCAAAAATGTCTCGAATCCACGAAGTTGGCGAATATGGTAGCAATAATTTTGAGTTGTATCTTATTAATTTGAATAATTATATGAAAAATAGCCGTTACATACGAAACGCTAAGAGTATGATATACTTTCTTTTTTACAAATATTCTTTTCTTTGTAACTGTGGGAGGGGCTAGCAGTACAGGCTGTGCCTAAGGGCGGCAATTTTACAAATCCGCCACTGCGTTTATGCTATGCTCTCTGATGCTCAGGCCTGGGTTCACACACATCCTAGATTCTTCATGGCAATGCCAGTTCAGCGGGATAATGTACTCATCGTCGTTCGTACACACAAAGCATCCAGTCACTACGACACTCTTCAGGATAAGCCGATGGAGTTCAATTTCTGTCCATAATTCCATTCGTCAACGCACCTTTATTCCGTCGAAGAAAGCTCGAAAGAAAGTGGGTGGACACACTGTCACGTACATACAGGGCTGTGCTGTTGAACGCAGCTTACGCTTTGACATCAAACTTCAGTATATCATTTCATCTCATAGCAACGCCCCACATTAGCGAGTAATAGTTAGAAACCTACGTAAGTCGTCGGGCAACAAAATCAAATAGATAGCCAGCTCCCTGCTAGCTATTTTCAAACGGAGAAATTAATTCAAGACGCAGAAATAATCCCCGTACAATTATAATAAGCCTGTATACAAATACAATTAACATATTTTGTAAAATTCAAACACTAATACATTTTAATAATGCATTGACATCCCGGACCATGGGAACCACCAGGGTTCTCCTGAAGAAAATTATTGAGGGTATGCGGTACTGTCTTAATTAAAGTGCATTGAAATTGCGGAGTTACTGGACTGGGTGACGTGATTGTGCCGCGCTGACTGGCATTTGCCTCGTTGTCTATCGTCTATCCAAGCCCAAGGTGGCAGTTACCACTGTCATCAGTTTTTCATTCCTCACCTAGCCGTACGCAGGATATTATTTTGGAGCTTAGGGTTTCGGTTTTTTTTCTCATTTCCTCATTTGTACCCCCCCCCCTTTTTTTGTAATTGACAAAAAAAAACAAAAACAAAAACAAAAAAAACTGAACTTTATTGAAAGTTGCCTAAAAACTAGCAAAAGATTTTCTTGAGACCTGGAGAGTACACGGCGCACACAGCTTGTACCCTTTGGGGAGAGCCCTGAGATTCATCCCTTGCCGGATTTACATTACATCAGTATTTCTATGTAATCCAGGGTGTCTAAGTTGGCCAGGTGATTTACTGTTTAATAACGAAAAATATCATTACGACATGTGGCATTTTATAAGATTATATTTAATGCCATTTGTCAATGCCCGCTTTCAGTACTTTTTATAATTCTGGATTTTTTATACAGTTGATTTGTGGACCGACTTGGATTTAAAGAACTGCCTACGATGACACTAGTTGCGGTGATCTCTGATGTGTACGAGGATTTCCTTACAAGCGGAGGTGAAAATTTCTAAGTGCATTTAGAGTATTTTTAAAAGAATTTTAAGACATTTTCGAGTACTAGTTTATTAACTATTAATTCGAAACCTTGATTACATTGTTATTAAAAATAATTATATAAATTTGTTACCTACCTATGATTTTAACCATAGAATGCGTAACCAGCGTCAAAATGACACTGTGACGGTTTGTTTTCTGTGTTTTTTTGGGATCTAGCTAAAATTACCAACTAGGTTCTTCTAACATTTAAGATAATATATTTTTTAATTTTTTTATCAAGTTTGTAATGCTTTTGTTTTGTTATTTTCCTTTGTTTTGCAGTTTTCATACCGCTACCCCATTAATGCGTAACCAGGGTCAAATTGACCCTGTTTGTTGGTAAGACGATATTGCAGGTTTTATGACTGTAATTTCTAAAATTTTCAGCATTTCCTTACCCCACGGTTGAAAACGACTCTATAAACACATATTTCAAATATATCTTTTCAAATTCATCTTAGCGGTTCAGTCAAGTCAAGTACCACTGAAGTAAATAAACCTTTGTAAACAAAACTTTCTGATTGCCTATCTTGTTTCTCGTCTGTGCGATTTAGATTATTTCATACTCTGGATTTGCCTTTTGTGTTAAAGTAAGTATATTATTTGTGAATTAAAATTTGCTGTCTTAAAAATACTTTTTATAAAATTACTAATTAATTTTTTACTAATTTTGAATTGAAATTTCATTCGAGATTTTTACTAGCTAAGCAAAATTAAAGAGACTCCTTCCTTTAAGTGTACGATCTATCTCATGATTCTACCTAATCTATTATATTGTATAATATAAATTGTATACAATCAGAATTATTATATCACGATATATAAGATGTAATAAATTGTATACAATCATAGCATATAATGTAAAATATATGCAATGATGTATAATATTATTATAAATTATTTATACTAATATAAATGTTTCTTGTAGACGTCAAGAAAGAGAGAGGACTAACTGTGGAGGAGCAATCCAATTTATTGAATTAAACAGATTTTTACTGACGTCAAGTGAGAATGAAGATGATGTCGATTCGCCTCCCTCACTTGAAGAGCAACATTCTATAGGAAATGATGTCATATCAAATAGTGAAAGTGGTGATGATGCAATTCCAGATAGTGATAGTGAAATGAGGCTAGATTATCGAGTAGGCAACAAAACGGTACAAATTCAAGTGAAAGAATCATGGAATCTGGTATGAAGTGGGCAGAAGGTCCTTGTGTTCAAAGGCAAAATCCACGGCATAATATTATTTCTTTCCACACCGGGCCGGCAAGAAATGTAACTACT
>QLNU02004833.1:0-12155 GCA_006491805.2 Dysdera silvatica | reverse complement strand
GTGCCTTAACACCCTGTATAAGATACTCACGGGGTGCATCTCTGAAAAAATAAGCCGGCACAGCGAAAGCAACAACTTAATGACGGAAGAACAAAAGGGATGCCAGAAAGGGACTCTGGGATGTAAAGAGCAGCTTACCATCGACTCAGTTATCCTGGAACAAGCAAGAAAACAAAAGCGAAAACTCAACACCGCATACATAGACTACAAGAAGGCTTTCGACTCTGTTCCGCACTCGTGGCTCCTTGAAATACTCAGCATATACAAAGTGCATCCCTCAATCATCCGATTCCTACAGAGCAGCATGAAACAATGGAGAACCCGGTTACAGCTAAACACGCCAGACAGTAAAATAAAAACGGCCGAGATCCCCATCCGCCGCGGAATCTTTCAAGGAGACGCACTAAGCCCCCAGTGGTTCTGCTTGGCG
Organism: Dysdera silvatica; assembly: GCA_006491805.2. NCBI lineage: Eukaryota > Metazoa > Arthropoda > Arachnida > Araneae > Dysderidae > Dysdera > Dysdera silvatica. Next base: position 11,725 of record QLNU02004833.1, on the reverse strand, counting down.
TTGAACCCCTTGTCAAGGATGCTGAACACAAGTAAATACGGATACATGCTGAAGAAAGACAAGAGAAACCTACATAAAGTCTCCCACCTCATGTACGTAGATGACATCAAGCTATACGCGCCAACAATCACCCAACTCCGACAACTCATCAGTATAACAGAGACATTCTCCAAGGACATAGGAATGGAATTCGGCCTCGATAAGTGCAAAATACAGAAGAATAGCAAAGAAGATTTACCAGGCATCGAATTCGAAGACGGGAGACTACTGAAGATCTTGGACGAGGGCGAAACCTACAAATACCTAGGGATAATGCAAAAACGGCAGCAGGAGCACAAGAAAGTCAAGGTCCAGCTCACGCAAGCATTCCAAGAAAGACTTAGAAGCATTGTGAAGACGAAACTGAGCGGGAAGAACACCACGCAAGCAATTAACGCATATGCGGTACCAGTGCTCACCTACTCCTTCGGGATCATCAAATGGTCCAACACTGAACTAGAACAACTCCAGCGGAAAATGAGAACCATCCAGAGAAGAGCTGGACAACTACACCCTGCAACGGCAATTGAACGGCAAACACTACCCCGGGAAGAAGGAGGACGCGGACAAGCGGACCTCAAAGACTTACATGACAAGCAGATCCAGAGCATGAGGCAATACTTCCAGTTGAAGAGTCCCCGATCGCCACTCATCCAAGCCATAATACAAGCAGATGCAAATTACACGCCACTAAACCTGTGTAGTACCGAAGAGCGTGTCCTGGAAACAGCCAATGAACAGAAACTAAGAACTTGGGCCGGAAAACCATTACATGGCAGGCACTATAATGACCTGCAACAACCACACGTTGACAAGAAGGCATCAAATTCTTGGCTGGCCAAAGGCACTCTCCAGCCAGAGACAGAAGGATTCATGCTAGCCATCCAAGACCAAGTGATCGCAACAAGGAACAATCAGAAATTCATCCAGAGAAAAGACATAGAAAGCGACAAATGCAGACACTGTCATGCGGCATCGGAGACAATCCAACACGTGATGGCAGGATGCAAGATCCTTGCGCAGTCAGACTACAAACATAGACACGATCAAGTAGCGAAAATAGTCCACCAGAAATTGGCAGCGAATGCTGGCTTTCTGACAGAAAAATGCCCGTACTACAAATATGAGCCAGAGACCGTGCATGAGAACGAAACACACAAGCTTTACTGGGATAGAGCAATCATAACAGACAAGACAGTCCCACATAACCGTCCTGACATAACCCTCGTCGATAAATCGAATAAGACCACGTACTTAATCGACATAGCAGTACCCAACACCAATAACATACAGACAACCTACACAACGAAAATCACCAAGTACCAAGATCTCAGACATGAAGTACGAGATATATGGGGTATGGAAAAGATCTTCATCATCCCGTTAGTCATCTCAGCAACAGGGATAGTACCAAAAACGCTTGCGACGAATTTGGAGATACTCAACATTGACCCAAACACCTACATTGAAATACAAAAAGCCACAATCCTAAACACGTGTCACATTGTCAGGAAGTTTCTAGACATGGCACATTAAGAAGTGATGTAAAAAGAGGCTTGGGAACATGGCGCTCTGCCCGTCCCAAAGCCTGTTACCGCCAAGAATGGGCGAGGAAAACTTTTTTTTATAATATAAATAATTTTTGGAAATATGTTATAGATGCAATTTTTAGATCTCTGTGGAAAATACGAAATTTCGGAGATGTGAAATTTGTTAAATAATTGATCTAATGTTAATTTTTATATTTCTTTTACAGTTTGGAGGTTTTGGACTACCGTTTTATTTTGTAGGCGTGCTTGTGCTGATTGACGCTCTCATCATATTTGTAGTTTTACCAGACCCAGGTAGTTTAAAAGAAATATTATGCTAAATTTCGCTTTATAATTTTCCTAAACCCAATATTTATTCTCCATTTGCAGAATTCTAAAACAGAAGCAGTTTCCGAAATACTAAATAAAATTATTCAATATGATTTATTAAATAAATTTCGTGAATTATTCCTGACAATTATTCAATATGATTTATTAAACAAATTTCGTGAAAGTATGTTTTCACCAATTAAATACAATTTAAAGTTCGCATAATGAACTATTCACAGACATGATATACGGGTTCTATAACATGTTGATGAGATGGCTGACACGCAAAGTAGCAGAGTTGTAAAGAATTATAAGACTTCCATACACGTCAAGCTATTCTTCACCAGAAGCAACGTAAATTTGAACAGCCGTGAGAAGCTATGGGAAGTCAATATTCTGAGAAGGTGTAGTATGGGAGAGTACAGTGTGCTCTGACGAAAGGTCGATTATTTTCAATTTTAATATTAACAACTAGTATTGTACAACAGCTACCTGACAGTATTTTTCTGATCTACGTTCGATATACAGTCATGTATAGTCATTGAGAAACCAATGTGGGATTAAGTATATTTTCAATAACTTGCAGTATATTACAATGAACCGAAAAGTGAAAATGAATTCGATTATTATTTTTAAAATTATTTTTCAATAGAGCAGTCAAAAAATCCTCCGAACGAAAAGCTGTGGGAATTTTGGATACATCCCAGCACCTTTGTGTACGCATCAGCAATTTTCGTCCTTTTTGTTTACCTAGGATTTAAAGATGCTACGCTGGAACCACATGTTCGACAGGTAGTTGTGCAAATAATTTTTAAGAAAATTATTGATTTGTTTATTACACTTTTTTCTGCAAAATATAACATTTCACCTATTGTCAAAAAAAAAAAAATATCGGAATCCTCCACATGTAACGTGTTAGTGGCTGAAGACATGAAAAGTAGACACGGCTCACAAAGAGCTTTCCTACAACTGATGAAAGGAAAGATCTTACTGAAAATACCTCCTTTCGCCAAGTCATCAAATTTACCTCTCTGCAACGGCCAGCGAGCCTAGAAGTTTAGTGGATAACCCTCAGAAAGTGTAGGTAAAAATCCCACCAAGGAAGTGGGCTCTCATATTGAAAATACCTAAGGGACACACATAGGAGGCTCTAGAGTTTGCGAGGTCCATGGCTGGCTAGGCTGCGCGAAGCCCTATGCAAAAGGACCCACATATAACGAGGAGCTTCGGATCGAATAAAATACTCGCTATATCCGACCTGCAAAAATCTTGGTCATTAAAAACAATTGAATTATATTGTACTTAATCATTATACCAAACAAAATTTACATTTTCCTGGCTGTATCCGGGCACTCGCTGAATGTGTGTTCGTTAAAATTTGGTCCTACGGTATTTTAAAACTGTTCTAGATGTTTTTGATTGAGAGAGGGGGGCGAGGTTGGGGGGATAGAAGCAAATTACTAAAAGAAAATGACATGCAGATCATATATTGAAATACTAATCATATTTAATCAATGATTCAGGTGTCTGTAACGGAATATATTAATACTTAATTTGAACACTGTAACTTAGTTTTGCAAGCTTATTCGGCTTCACATCAAAATTAATGCTCAAATTGCATATTCTCGTCCAAGTTTATTCATACCTAAAACTATGCGAAAACACTTTATATTGTTTGTTTACTTTATACGTCTACAGCGCGTTAGATATTTTGTAATGGGATCGATGGCTTAACTAGACCTCCAAATACATCACGTGTACACAAAGGTCTTAATAACGGAATCAATAATATTTATTATAACTCATTTTTTTCATCTGATGAAGTTATTTCGAAATTAAAAAATAAATTAATTAATAGAAACATGTTTTAACTGCTAATACTCACAATTCTGACAGTATGGAAACTACTCCCTAAAAAATTGTCTCCTTCTTAACCTCACGCCCACCCTATTTAAATATTTTTCTTCGTTTTCATATTAACCGTCAGACTTTCTACCGATTTTTAGGCTATAAATTAAACTTCGTTCTTTGTTGCAGAGACGAAATATTTCGAAATAATTCCCTGCTTTTTTTTAAATAGAGGAATTTTACATCATTTGAAATTGTTAATTGTAAAGTTATTTTTTTATTTATTTTTAATATGAAAAATATTTGAATTTTCATATTTTTTCAAAATTTAAAAAATCAATGCAACTAATGAAGTAGGACGCGAGGCCCTAGGCTGTCGCCTCTCTCGCCTTACCCTACATCCGCCTTTGAGAACACACATGTTTCCGTTGGTTTAGAAGTCAGTGGACCCATTCTCCAGGGCTTTGTATGAAGTCGAGCTATGGAGAGATGACTAGCTTACAGGGAAGATCTTATGACCGAAAGACGTCGATTTTAACGAAAAAAATACAATTAACAGTACACACACACACTAATAATCCCACCAAGTAAAAGTTAGAAGCCGAATTCTCATAACAATTAAAATTAACCAAAGTCATCCCCGTTTTTAAAAAAGACAACCGTAAAGACCCTTACAACTATCGTCCTATTTCAATTGTTTCTGTTTTCCGTAAACTCTATGAGACATTGATATTTAAAAGATTATCTTTTGTTTTTAAATATCATCTTATTCACCCGTCTCAATTTGGTTTTCTGGAGAAAAAATCTACAGAGCTGTCACTTCTACACTTTCTTGATTCAATTTGAAGAGAGCTTAATGCTCATTTGTTCTCAATGGCTATTTCCTTGGACATTTCTAAAGCCTTTGATACCATACATGATGGCATTCTTCTCCATAAACTTAACTACTTAGGTATTAGAGGAACCAGTCTTGATTTATTTACTAACTTTTTAACAGATCGAAAATAATTTGTCTGTTGCAATGGTGTTAATTCTGCTATTGTTTTTAATTCATTAGGAGCTCCCCAGTTATCTACATTGGGTCCTCTTTTAGTTTTAATCAACATCAATGATATTTTTCAGACATTTACTATAGGCACCCCTACTATACTTGCAGATGATACTTGTTTTACAGTTTCTCACTCTTTCCTTGATAATTTAATTGGAATTGTACAAACCCAAACTTCTCTTGTTTTTAGTTGGTTCTCTTCCAACAAACTTAAAGTCAATGCCTACAAGACACACTGTATACAATTCCATAATAAGCGTCTACCCTTTTCCCTGTTCTTCTATCACTCTTGACAATCATTCTGTTCTATTTTCCATTACTCATAAATTTTTAGGCATAATACTACACTATAAGCTCTCTTGGACTGCGCAATGTGATGCAGTAATCAGTGGTGCCAGATTGGGCTACAAGTGGAGAATTGGGCGACTTTTTTTTAAGTTCCATCCCCATAAAAATTTCGAATTGGGCGATACGCTATTTTTGGGCTACTTTTAATTTTCTTCAGGCTATAAATCTGAAAAATACGCTACTTTTTTATTTTCATATATAAAATTACCAAATATTATTAGTATTACATAATATGATAAAAATTTTGTTTGCTGAACATTTCTATTCGCAGTGAACGATAGTTTTACTAAAACCTAACATGTTCGATACTCGTTCAATTCATAAAAGATCTCTGTGGTTCAATTTTCGTTTTGGCACTTTTAATCACAGAGACCTTATGTGTACTCAAATGGACGTCATGTGACTCCGAAACTCGTTTAATATTGCAGTTTGACGATATGTGATCATATGTACATTTTCTGTTTCCATCGTTCTATACGCAGTTTCAACTCTCTGGAGCATACGTAGGGCTCCTGTTTGGGACTTCAGCTGTGTGCTCTGCTATTTCGTCTCCAGTCTGTGGTTGGCTTTGTGACTATAAGGTATTTTACATAATTTGCAATGTATTCTGATATTTACCAGCAATATATATATATTTTAGTTTTTTGTAGGTTCATCTTGAGTCCAACTTCTCTACTTCTAGTTGAGAGCTCCTGTACCATGTCTTGGAGTCCTGATGGGCTCGTTGAAAAAATAACAATGTCATCAGCAAACCGCAGATGATTTAAATATTCACCATTTATTTTTATTCCCTTGTTATACCCCTACAAAAAACTAAGGTCATGTTCAATAATTTTGTAGAGGAAACAAAAATACAAGTTGACAACACTGAGCTAGAAATTGCTGATTCATATATTTACCTTGGCCAGCTGATTTCAATGGATGGCAACATTATGAAAGAACTCAACAGACGTATTAAACTTGGCTGGAGTGCATTTGGAAGAAACAGTTTTATCCTGAAGGGGAAATTGCCTTTGTGTCTAAAAAGAAAGGTCTTCAACCAGTGTGTATTGCCAGTCCTCTCTTATGGATCAGAGACATGGAGTCTAACAGTTGGAGCAATACGAAAGTTACAGACAACGCAAAGGAGCATGGAGAGGTGCATGCTTGGAATAACTAGGAGAGATCGAAAAAGAAACACTTGGGTGAGAGAGCAAACTAGAGTAGAGGACATCATTGTTAAAGTAAAAGGACTGAAATGGCGATGGGCTGGGCATATTGCAAGAAGAACTGATCAACGATGGACAACAGAAATTCTGAACTGGATTCCAAGAGACCACCGAAGACCTAGAAAACGTCCTCAAACTAGATGGGTGGATGAAATAAGAAAACAGGTTGGGGTGACGTGGAAGCGAATTGCTCAGGATAGACTTGTGTGGAAAGCATTTGGAGAGACCTTCATCCAGCAGTGGATAGATAATGGTTGAATATGATGATGATGATGATATATATATAGCATACACATATACGTTTACTTACAGTGTAAAGCGCATTTCGTAGTCTTGTTGGGTTATATATTGACGATGATGTCTCTCCTGTTCATTGGACCCATGCCGTTCTTGAAATTGGAAAAGTAGGTGCATTATTTACTTATAATATACAGTGGATTCTGTCTATAACTATAATCCTCACCCCGATCCAGATATGGAATGTATCATGCTGAAACTTGTCTATGGCGATAAACTGTTCATAGCGATACCTCTTCTCGGTCCTTGGGAAATATTATTGCCAGATTTCACTGTATTTAAAATGTACAATAATAAGTAAGTTTGAAATACCTTACTTAAATCTATTGATATTTTTTCTGATAGTGAAGTTTCGTATTTCTTTTATGGTTGAAATAGAGATTTTTAGAAAGAGTAAAGTCATGGATAACTGAATTGGTATTATTTCTTTACCATTTTATATGGATACTGCGGAATGAATTTATTTTGTGGCCCCAGTTTGGGTCCAATATTAGTCCTCGCAATGAATAAATGCCGTTTTTGATTCACTGCCTTGTGACTGTGTGCGTAGGCCCGTGATTTTCAATCGGCCAGATCGGACCCGCGAATAGTAAAAGCTGACCCGGCTATAGTAGAAAAGAAACTGAAAAAAACCCTGCATTTAGAATAAGATGAATAGCAAAATTTTTAGGTTACGAGCAATATAATAAACATAGAGTAAGTACGTATACGTAAGTAAACATAGCGTCATCAACATGTCAAGTTATATATATATATATATGTGTGTGTGTGGATGGGTGGGTGGGGGTGTATACATGTCAGTGGCATATTCGATAGGCTATTAATGCTACCTCCGAAGCTTAGAATATTTAACGCAGGCGATTTGACAAATGAAAATGAAAATGAACTCATAAAATAAAAATCGATATGAAATAAAATTCCATGTATCAAAGTCAATCGATAGAAGGAGCTGGCAATGGTCCTATTGCCAAAAAAGCAAAAATATATCTTGTACGATTCGTTGGGGGTGGGTAGGAATTACCGAAGCTACACAAATAACCCAGCGATACCAACTTCAGATAGTACAGGCATATGCACCAACATCAAGCCATACCGACGAAGAGGTTGAAGAATTTTATGAAGAAATCAAAGAGTTACACACCAAAGGGAAACAACATATCAAGCTCATCATGGGGGATTTCAATGCAAGAATTGGACAACAGGAACAAGGAGGGACATCCTTGTTCCAAAGCAAAAAGGATGAAATGGCGATGGACTGGGCATATTGCCAGAAGAACTGATCAATGATGGACAACAAAATTTCTCAACTGGATTCCAAATGACCACCGAAGACCTAGAAAACGGCCTCAAACTAGATATGTGGATGAGATAAGAAAACCGATTTGGGTGACGTGGAAGCGTTGCTGGGGATAGATTTGTGTGGAAAGCGTTTGGACAGACCTTCGTCCAGCAGTGGACAGATAATGGTTGAATATGATGATGATAATGATATACATGTATACATATATATAAAATAAGTAAGATTAAAGTAGTATAAGACAATTTTCATCATTACATAAAACAATTTTTCTGCAAGGTATCACAACCAACATTGCGAGAACTATATCCACAAGTTATTCACGAATTGAAAAATACCTAAATGTAATGCAAAACAAAATATAACACAAACAATGAATACATGCAAACATTAAATATATTTACAATATTTTACATACAAACCTTTTTCGAAAACTCTGAAATATTGCTATGATGCAAATGGAAACATAGTAAAACTGTCAAGAAATGAACAAAAAGTGGAATAAAAAATTTAAAGTAGGAGCGTAATAATAAATGAAATATGAGAAACCCATAGGACAGCACTTTTCAAGAGAGACGCTTGATCCAATGGGTTCAGTATTGCATGTTTATGTTTGAGTCCTAGCCTGTAAAACTTAGGATCTCAAGTCTCTCGACATCCAATAAGAGAAAAATTCGAATTAGAACCATAGAAAAGTAATTATAACAATTTTTTTAAATGAGAATGAACACTTTTCAAACCGGAACCAAAACTAAACTTGTCCGACTGTAAACGAATTCAAAGTGTGACCAGAACTACATCAACAAAATCTGCCATTTCAAAGAGTTAGTAATTTGCGCATAAGTGATACGTCTTCGACAGCAAAATTCGTCACTAACACAAATCACAAAACCAGCCTTGATGTGCATTCAAACTTACTAAAAATATCTAGAATCGAAGGTAGTGGCATACTATTTCCAAGAAAAATATTTTTCAGCCTGTTAATTTCATCAATAAAATTATTGTAATTTTCACATATGTATTAATTATGAGAATTTGCGAAATAACGATGTTACTATGAACTTTTATACTTATACAAGATTTAAAGTTTGACAGAGACACAACTTTGAATTTGAAATCAGATCATTTGACTTAAATTGTTATTTTGTTTGTGTATATATATATATATATATATATATCAGGTGCTGGAGTGCTCCTGATCAAGACAGCGGTCAGTGTGGCATGAAAGCAGGGGGTGCTAAGAATCACTGGAATGGCCCAGGCTGCCGTTTGTTATTGACCTTGGCAACGTATAATGGACGATCCCTTGCTTCTGAAGCAAAACTTCAGGAATTGGAAGAGGAACTAGACAAGATCAAATGGGACATTGTAGGACTCAGTGAAGTTAGAAGAAAAGGTGAAGAGTTGGTGGAACTGAAAAGCGGACATTTGTTTTATTATAGAGGAACGGAAACTGGAAGAACAAGTGGTGTTGGCTTCTTAATCAACAAAAGAATTAAAGACTGTCTTCTGGAAGTTGAAAGTACATCAGATCGAGCAGCGAGGCTTGTTGTTCAACTAACCCAGCGATACCAACTTCAAATAGTACAGGTATATGCACCAACATCAAGCCATACCGACGAGGAATTAAAAAATCGCTTTTCTGCACTGGAAGGACTTATTGAAGAAGTTGATATCTCAGAAGCAAATGAAAACATTGTTAAGACAATAGTTGAAACTGCTGGGGAAATTGGTGGTGTAACCTGTAAAAAGCACAATAGCAAATTATCTGAGAAGACGAAACAGCTCATGAAAAGGCGAAGACTTATGAAGGTGGACAATCAAAATACCAGTTCCAGGATTGAGTACATAGAACTTTGTAAAACTCTGCGCAAAAACATGAAAGAAGATATAAGAAAATTCAATTGTGAGTTAGTAAGGAAGGCCATTGAAAGCAACAAGAGCCTTAGGGTTGTTAAAGGGAGTTTGTCTATTGGGAAGAAACACATCATTGCATTAAAAGGAGAGGATGGCACCGTAACAAGAAATAGGGAAGAAATACTTAGAAGAGTTGAAGAATTCTACAAAAATCTATACGAAAGTAACAGTGGATTAAACGAAGACATTGAAATAGTCGAAGGAACAGCTCCTAAAATCTTAAAAGAAGAAGTTTCATTTGCAATAAAAAATATGAAGAAAGGAAGAGCCCCTGGTGATGATGGTATTACATTAGATATCCTAAAAGAAGCTGGAGAATATGTAGAAGACATACTTGCAAAATTCTTTACCAAATGTCTTAACAGCGGTAACATACCAAACCAATGGGATTCTGCAACAGTAATTCTTTTGCATAAAAAAGGTGATAAAGAGGATTTGAAAAATTACCGACCAATTAGCTTGTTACCTGCTATTTATAAAATCTTCACAAAAGTGCTAACACATCGCCTGCAGAAAAAATTAGATGCAGCTCAACCAAGAGAACAAGCTGGATTTCGAAGTGGATTCAGTACAGTGGACCATATTCAAGTATTAAGAGAATTAATTGAAAGAACACATGAATATGAACTTCCATTGTGTGTTGCATTTATTGACTATGAGAAGGCCTTTGACTCTATTAAAACATCAGCAGTCATCAACTCTTTAAGATCAGCAGACATCGAGGATGTGTACATTGACATGGTGAAACGTGTGTATAAAAATGCAAGTGCAAAATTTCGGTTACATAAAGATACCAAAACTATCAAAATTGGTAAAGGTGTGAGGCAGGGAGATACCATTTCTCCAAAACTTTTTACTTCAGCTTTACAGATGATTTTTCAGCAGATAAATTGGAATAACAAGGGAATAAAAATAAATGGTGAATATTTAAATCATTTGCGGTTTGCTGATGACATTGTTATTTTTTCAACGAACCCATTGGAACTCCAAGACATGGTACAAGAGCTCTCAACTAGAAGTGAAGAAGTTGGACTCAAGATGAACCTACAAAAAACTAAGATCATGTTCAATAATTTTGTAGAGGAAACAAAAATACAAGTTGACAACATTGAGCTAGAAATTGCTGATTCATATATTTACCTTGGCCAGCTGATTTCAATGGATGGCAACATTATGAAAGAACTCAACAGACGTATTAAACTTGGCTGGAGTGCATTTGGAAGAAACAGTTTTATCCTGAAGGGGAAATTGCCTTTGTGTATAAAAAGAAAGGCCTTCAACTAGTGTGTATTGCCGGTCCTCTCTTATAGATCAGAGACATGGAGTACGCGGTGACAGAGAGAAATTTTAGCGGAAAGAAATTTAAGACTTGTGTTATGCGCGATGCGATGTCTAAGGGCTGAATTTACAAGAGGTTTAACTTTAAGTGTGAAAGGGATAAGAGATTCCTTTTTACAAGTGTGATTAAAGTGAAGATGTTCTTTAAAACGGATAACTTTAATGTGTGTTTTAATGTATTTACGAACTATTTGAAGAGTTTCCTGACCAAAGTGTAAACGAATAAAATTAAACATGGTGAAGTTAAGAGTGAGTGAAGTTAAGTGCGAGTGAAGTTTAAGCGCGATTGAAGTTTAAGCGCGATTGAAGTTTAAGCGCGATTGAAGTTTAAGCGTGAGTGAAGTTAAGTGTGAGTGAAGTTAAGTGTGAGTGAAGTTAAGAGGGAGTGAAATTTAAGTATTAGTGAAGTTAAGTGCAACTGAAGTTAAGTGTGAGTTAAGCGCGAGTGAAATTTAAGTGTGAGTGAAGTTTAAGCGTGAGTGAGTTTAAGTGTGAGTGAAGTTAAGTTAAGAGGGAGTGAAATTTA
>QLNU02004827.1:0-14621 GCA_006491805.2 Dysdera silvatica | reverse complement strand
CGATATTTGTCTTTTAGCCTTTACTCCAGATTGATACTGGATGTCGATTTTGTTTCCGTGTGGGGTTATTATTTCCTATTTGCAAGGTTTTATTTTATTGCAGCGGTTCGCTGACGATCACTAAAGTCCCACAACAGCCAATCCACAACATATTAGGGAACTCAAACAGGAAAAAAGAAATGAGGAAAGCATAAAGAAATTAGCCATAAAACCCTAGATGGAAAATTAGAAAACTCCGTTTGTCTATCCCTCTTGTGCCCTATTTAATTTTTAATTAGAAATGTTAAAGAATCATAATAAGAAGAATAAGGATGAAGATACCCGTAATAACATTTTGGTTTGTAAGTCTTGCAGAAATGTAATTATTCATTACATAGAATAAATCATAAACATGACATCATCAATAACTTCAACTTTTACAATGTATTTTTTCACAGTCGTATAGATTTCCTAGCAGTAAGTTCAAACACGTGAGTTTTGATCTTTTAAAACATATTCTTTACTTTTTCATCTTGATTAGAGAACGTGAAAATTTCAGGATTGTGATGTATGCAACTGGACAGCATATTTCCTCTCGTCTATTTTATTAAATTCAAGATTCAAATTACATGATGTATAATAAGAAATCATATCGAAAATCTCGTTTTATGTACTTAATTTCCTTATTATTATTATTATTATCATTATTAATAGTTTACAGCTTTTGAAAGGGAGTGCTTCTCTCGCAATATTATGTCCGAAATTAAGTAATTCAAAAACTCCTTCAAATATATGATGATGAGTTTTAAATGCATTATTTTACTGCTACTTGTTACTCCCCTTTAAATTACTCTTAAAAAGCTAATCTTGTACGATTTTTCCAGAGAGGCCCGATTAGTAAGTGCAAAAGATAATGTTATGGAAATTTTTAGTGAAAAATAACCTTTTTGAGAAAAAAAATACTTTGAGTGTTAAATTCGGGGTTAACGTTTTCATATACTTTATGATAAAGATACGGGAAATTATAAAGAGCTATACTAAAATTTATAAATTTTCAATGCAAAATTTACATTAACAAATTTATTAATTAACGTAACATATATTTGTCTGCTTATATATTTAGTAGTATTAAATATATTAATAAAATACATCAAAACATTTACAAATTTTAACCCTCCTGCAGCTTTCTGTTCCCCCCGTAACAAGCGTCTGGCTACGGGCCTGATTCTACCAAGTTATATGGAGAAAGGACAAATTATAATAATATATAAATATATAATATAATAAATAATATTATATCCAGTTTTGAAAACATTTATTGCCTAAAGATGGCAGCACTAGAAAATGTGCGGTCCACAAAAAGCATTGATGAAAATCCGTTAAAGTCAGGATGTAAGATAGATTAGGTAACATAAGCTTTGGCATGGGCGACCCGAGGGGGGTGCACTTGCACCCCCTTGGCTTATACAAAAGGTGGGGGGGAAGACTGAATCCACAATAAACTATAGCCCAACAGCATTAATTGGAATTTTTCCTGGATGCATCCACCTCGAATAAGATTCTGCGGACACCCATGGGTGTCGGCAGGATTTTTTACAGGGGTGAGCAAAAACTACTTCAGCAGAAATAAAAAATATCCATTAAAAATACCATAATTAAATTATTTAGTTAAATATTTAAATTATTTAATTGCACAATTATTTAAATCTTGGCTTATTCATAAATATTTACATTATCCTTAACCAGTGCATTTCCGTTTAAAATTGAAAAAAAAAAGACGGAAGAGGTTAGAAGGGAAAAAAATGTATATAAAAAAAAGAAAAGAAAAAATTTCGAGGAAAAGTTGCATATTTTTGAAGAAAAAAAATTTGAATTAATATATTAATAATACATATACTGCTCTATGGACAATGCAGGTTCTTTACTTATGAAAAAATTCTTTCAGGAAATGAAAGAGCACAGTTTTACTGAAAACTACTGAAAATTTTTGACATTTTTTGCGGAAAACTACGGAAAATTCTTGCCTTTTTACGGATGACTACTTTCTCAGGTTGGCATCTCTGGGTTTAACTAGAAAGTTTCGTTTCTTAAGCCCTCTGTGGCGTCATCTATCGGTACAAATATTTGCAAGACATTTATTGCACCATTACTGCCCCTATTCTTTCTCACAACTGAAAAAGGGTGATTGCCAGGGGCGTGCAATCCATAGAAGTAATGTAAGAACTACTTGTCTAACATCCATTTAATACAAAAATTCAAAACGAATTTCAATTTTTTCCTTAATAATAAGTGTTCAGAAAAAATTGCGTTTGTCTAAATGAAAATTTTATCCGAGGTCAACTAATCTTTTGCAATATGTTTGTTGATTGAAGGCGCCATTCTCTGATAGCTGAGTTTGAGACGCGGATCAGAAGCAACCTGGAGGGGTGCTTTTGAGCGAGTATGCAAACTATGGGCATATCTACGTAAACATTTTATTGTTACCGCATTCTACTTTTCTATATAATCGTGCTTTCTGTTTGAAATCTGCGAGTTCATCAAACTAAACATCAATTCAATTCGCGAATGCTGATTATTTTTAATTTTTAAACCTTGTAAGCGCGAAATAAGTTTAATCTAGGAAGCACTTTTAAAAGCGTTTATGCTCGATAATGCTGCCATCTAGTAGCGTCAATGCGAACTTAAATCACACAGAGCGAAAATAAATGTATTGCCTGCCTAAAGAAAGCAACGCACGCCACTGGAATTGGCTCACCTGTCTATCTTACATTATGGTTTCAGTATCGAAAAATAACGGTCACAACTGCAAGAATGATCTGTTTTAATAAAACGAAGATTGTAAGCCAAAATAGTTGGCCACACAGTTATTTATTATTCCAGAAATAGAATCCATCAGCACATATCATAATTATTTAAGAAAAACGCACAGAAAATTTTAATTACTTTCATTAAAGGGCATTTCCGATTTGACATGAAGCACTAATCATTTAATTAGATAAAAGCTGTTTTGAAATTAAGTAACAATGTACTGTAAAAAGAATAGAAGGAACTAGAATCATTAAAAAAGAGTATGGGAATTAATTATTGAGGTAGATTTCTAAATAGGCATCCCAAGCACCTGCCTAAGGTGGACCCATATTGGGGGAGGGGAGGAGTAGCAGCTAAGGACGCAAAAATAAATTACTAATTATTATATATATTTTTATTTATTAAACAAAATTATTATCTGAATATTAGTTCGTATATAAAATGTTAAATACGGCATGCCTAAATATATGCGGTATGTTATATGAAATAAGCGTAATTTTTTTCCATAACAAATAAAACAAATCATAATTATTCTTTTCGTTATAGAGGAAGAAAGGGGCGGGTCTAGAGCCTGAGCCAAGTGGTAGCTCTTGTTGTTACTTGTGCAAGGACGAATTGGAAGGTTGGCCGAACTAGCAACACTGTATTTCCAGACAAGGATTGAACGAAGTACAACTGAAGAAGGCAAGAATGATGATGTTCGTATGAATCTTATGTTCGTTCACACTCATGGATTTTGTAGTCGACTGCTACAAGCACTGTTTTTATGATGTCATCAAGTCTTAATTTTTATCAAAAGAAAAAAGTATTGGAGCCTTAGCATATTCGTATTTTCTATCCATTTTTTTGGCAAAGCCACGCTCTTTTCTGCTCTGCCGTTATGCGAGTTTAGCACGCATGCTCTAGGACTGCAGGAAATTGCATTAAATTGCACGCGCCCTTTTTGAGAGTGTTCAAGTATTACGTAGGAACCTTTGTGGTGGTGGGGTTGTGGTTATGCTTATTTCCCGATGTTAGCCTATGTTAATTTTTACTTACCGTTGGGGAGGGGGGGGGGAAGAAGTGGGTATAAAATGTT
Source organism: Dysdera silvatica (assembly GCA_006491805.2). NCBI lineage: Eukaryota > Metazoa > Arthropoda > Arachnida > Araneae > Dysderidae > Dysdera > Dysdera silvatica. The sequence goes on along the minus strand of QLNU02004827.1, from coordinate 10,756 downwards.
TAAAATATTGCTTACGTAATACTTGAACTCTTCCTTTTTCGTGAATAATAACACTACCTCATGTGCCACAAATAATATTCAATTGCGTCAGTCAAAACAAGTTAGAAACATCATCTAACTTCTTAAAAATAGGATCCTTAGTTAGAAAACAAGTTAGAGTACCCAATATCTGTGAAAAATTTGAGCCCATGAGCAACGTTCTAGCAGCTAAATTTAAGTTAAAATTCTGCGCGCATAATGTTGCCACGCAATATTCAATTCGTAAATCATATTCAATATTTTGTAAAATCAAAGAAAATATTTGACATTTAAAATTATTTTTAGTCACGTGATATATACATAGCAAATGGTTTATTATTGTTGATCAAAATTGTTTCTAATTGGATTGATATTTGCTGAGAAAACTAAAGTCAAAACCATTATAAATTTCACTACTTTTGGAACTTTAAAAGTCACATGTCCCCATTCATTGCTTTTTGAAAATTTATTTATTTTTTCACAAATTCAATACTTTTTTATGCATTCATTCATTACCTTTTTGGCAATTCATGACCCTATAGACACCCTGAACTTGCCTACTTACATTAGTTAATGAAAAATATTTCACAGAATTAACTTGTCAGGATTTGCATCTCTTTCTTTCTTTCGTTGTTGTTGTTGTTGACGACAACGCCAACAACAACGACATCAATTGTACTGTGATAATCGGGCGGTTGTACTCTAGGATATAATAGTTCGTTAACCATTACATAATCAAGCTCTAGATTTTCTAACTCCCAGCAGTGCAAAGAACGCTTACTCAGAGATCTCATAAAGATCGCACTGCTCACTGTAGTCCGGGGTTTGGTTCCCTAGGCCTTAAGAGGTTCGGATTCCTCGGAAAACAGTAGGTCCCGGCGCAGCATGACCACTGTAGTCTTTGAGCCGTAAAACCAAAAAACAAACAAACAAATCTAACCTTTTCAAGCTGTTTAATTCGAATACTTCGCCAGTTTCTAACCATTTAATGAGGGGAAACTATTCGGGATCTTTATGCTGTTCCGACTTCAGTACATTTCCATCTACCACTTTACATGTTCGCCACGGATTAATTTGTCTTTGATCAACATTAGTTCTAAGTGTATATATTTTACCAAAATCATCAATATCATTCTCCTTCACCAATTCATTTTCTGGTCGGGGGTTTATAGATAACCAATTAGTTAAACTGTTTACATTACTAACAGAATTTTTGTATATGACTCCTATTCTTAATTTCCTTCGTTTTACTCCTATTATTTCCCAATCCTCATTTAATTGACTAATTTTGTCCCATTTTTTTAATATCTTCATGTTTGTCATTAATGTAAATGGATATTCCACCCCCTCTTTTCTTCTTTCGCATTACATTATACCCATACCAACCTAGAAACTCCATATGATTATGTTCTTTGACCAAGTTTCTGTAATTGCTAATAAATTTATCTTGTAATATTTGTTGTCCATTAGTAACTCTATTTCTTCCATTTTGTTATTTATACTCCTGGCATTGATGCGTAATATTCTTAGTAAATCTTTATCATTATCTTTTAGCCACTCAATATTCCCACTATTATATGTGAAACTTACGTTATTTCTCCATCCCTATTAATGCATTCTTTACATATATTATATATTTTACATATATTACATTTTCATTTTTTATACATATTACATTTTTCACACATTACATTTTTTAGATATAACACATCTTACATATATATTGCTTTCATTATTTGATTCATCATCATTATTATTACATTTATTACACTTCGTATTTTCTAACCTCTGCGTAATAGCATCTTTAATATCATCACTCCAATTATCTATGTGACTTATGCTGTCCACAGATTGATAATTTGTGTTCACATTATTGTATTCTGTACCTATCACATAATTTATCAGGCCTTCAGATAAACAATCGTCAACTAAATCACCTTTTATTTCATGAATATCTATAATTTTGCAAGCAGTATAATAAGAATAATTTATTAAAACTCAGATGGATACAAACACTTATACTGAGAGTAAAATCGATTAATAAATCAAAATCACAAACAGTGCATATGCAGAATTGTACACAATAAAAATCCTAAAAAGGAAAACAATGTAAAAATTGAGACAAGTCAGTCATGTCCAGAGCAGATACAAATTCACAGTATGTAGCACAACATACAAGCTCAGCGGACAATACATAATCCAATATTTTCATCTACATTAAATAAATTTTCCATTGTGTCCACATTATTTTGATTGCTATTAATTGAATTACACAAATTATTTACATAATTTTCCATACTTCCTTGTGTCCCATTAATTTTATCCATTCTACGGTTAACGCCATTATCGTGAGAATATTCATTAGAAGTATTTAACATCAAATCGAAACTTTTCACGACGTTATTATCAAAATTAATAGCACTTTCATTATCAATATCATTAACGTCATTTAACAAGATTACATAATTGCTTTTATTATTTGATTCCAAGTCGATATTGTCAACGATGTTTTTTTCACCAAGATTTTTAAAACATATTTATTCATTTAAAAAGCCTTTATATTCATATTTGATTAATCTATTATTACTACGCTTATTATTTTCTTATTTTGATCAAGATTTTTTTATGAAAATAAAATATTGCAGACTTTTATTTTAAATTTTTTGTTTTGTATTAAATTGTACATGATAATGGAAATTGTTCTTTGACGATAAAGATGTGTTCAAAATAGCTTTCTATGGTAGATCATGTGCATATAATATTTTTTACAGAGGTTTGAATCTTCGTATATTTTATAATAAGGGTAGGGGGAATTATAGAGAGGTATACTAAAATTTACAAGTTTTCAATGCAAAATTTGTGTTAAGGAATTTATTTATTAACATTAGATATATTATTCCTCTCATATATTTAGCATTATTAAATATATTTTAAGAATTAATATATAATTTATATTATATATAATTTTAATTTATATCTTTTATATTTATGTATAATTTTAATTTATATCTTTTATATTTATATATAATTTTAAATATAGCTTATACTCGATTTAATTTTATTATACTAATGCAAATTGCACATAAGATAATTGTTCCAAATTTAGTGAAATATGGAAAATTGTAAGCACTAACTCATTAAAACATAAAACCACAAAGAAAATTCATAAATAAAATTTAAAGTAATTTCCATTCCCAAACACGATTATGATTTCAATTTGAATCAAAATACCCAGGCTTCTTCTTGCCTATTGTCAGTTTTCAAAATGGGGTCATGAAATGGCATAAAACTAAAATCCTCTTCATCATTCAGTTTCTAAAAATGCGTCAAAAATATCAAAGCAACAAGGCCGTAAAAAAGGTTTACGTAACAGTTACTAATTTAAATGAGAGTCATGTAACAAGATACAGCTTTCTGTTCTTAATTCTTAACCTAATCTTCAGTCAACGTCTTTAACCTCAAAACAATCAGCGTAACTTCAAAAACATCAAAAGCAGGATGTACCAACAAAACTGTAATTAGGCTGAATACAATTTATTTTCATTCTATTCTTATGTGCCACTGTAGCATCAGCACCTACGTTTCTATTATCCATGCAAGGGTATAAATAATTATCTTTAAAGCACATTACCTACAAATGCCTTTTCTTTGCCACTTTTGGCTATATCTTTCATAAAATAGAGCTGCTGTTGCAAAGGTGAAACCAAGTACTAGCAAACCAAAAACAGCGATGAAGTCTTTAAGCATGATAGTTTTTGCGTTCTCTGTGGAACTAACACGAGGTTTTCTTTTTAAACTGAGTTTGAATAGTTGATCTTGCACCAATTTTTGGTAAACACCTGATTCGTAAATACGAAAAATAATATTGTCGAAGTTTTTGATGCAACAGAAGTCCTTTCGAAAAAGAATCGCTATGAGTGTCGTTTTAAGACTATCTTTTGACACAACAATTTCGTCTCCCATTCCAAACTCGTGAACGAGTAACTCCAAAAATAATTCTGCATCCATGTACGCATAACCAGACATCGTTTTTTCGATCATATCTGCTTCAGTTGTCACTGCATCTTCAGGTTGTATGCGTAGGTTATTACCCAAGTCCTTCAAAATTCCCATTCTAGCTGCTTTTAATTCTCGATGGATATAATTGCTTTTACCGGTAATAACTTTTACTTCATGAGTTCGACTGGCCTTGGCCAATGATTCGATAATTTTAATTTGATATTCCGTGATAGGTGTCATTAGAAACGACAATAAGAGGCCAGTGAAACAGAATAACAACACGCGGATGGGAAAAGAACTCAAAATGAAAAATATTCTGGAAACGCCTGTATGAAGGAATTTACCGAAACCACAGCTACCTATAAGAATTTCTCTCATCGAAAAAGTATTTTTCCAGAATTTGCCGTCTTTTTCTCGTCGGCGTGTACGAGAATATTCGAGAAAGGAAAAAAAAGAAAAGTAACAAGCATATTATGAAAATAGCCCAGACAAAGGGTTGAAAAGGGTGAAAAAAGAAGAGAACAGGCGAAACAGTCCCGACCTTTTTAATGATAAATGAGTCATAATCCATGTAATGTGGAAACGCGTAGTCAGCAGCGTATGTTGTTGGATACTTCAAAACTATTCCGTCGATCGCAAAATCTGCTTCGTTTTTCTGAAGCATTCCAACCATGCCACTCCAATCACCGTTCTCCTTTAAAGCACCCCATTGGTTGTCTAGTGGACTGACTAATTCGTACGTGAAGTTCGAGTGTTTCGATAAAATTTGAAGAAGTTCAAAATCAACTCCGCTGACACCCTCGTACCTGTTACTGCCTAAATTTCGGATGACAAAATAGCCTGTCGCGTTAACGGTTGCTACTGTATAATGCCTTGCACCAGAAATATAATGCGCCTAGTTTATCAACTAATGCTAATATTTACTTAGAGATAATTGCGTATGAAATTAACTTGGTTTTACTTACTCATATATCTATAAAGTTCACGGTTTTAGATAAAATGTTCAACAGCTTGAAACCTATTCCGTCATTAAGGCCAGCGTATGTCACTCCGTGATCCAAAGCCAGTCAGATTGACGGTTGCTATGCTAAAATATAGGTCGTCACAACAAGCGATCATCTATTTTTCACAAACGTGCTTGTAAGGTTTGAAATTAGGTAAAGAACACCATTTGTAAAAAGTAATCAATAGTCATAAATGGTCAATTATGATGAGTAAATATGTTATTTTTGTGAAAATCCTGAGTAATGTGGGTTTTAAAAATGTCTTTTTCTGAAGGAATATTTTTCGCGAAACTGCACGTTCATAATTTATTTTTAAAAATTTTCTCTTTAGCTCAATGTTTTGGGACGTTTTATCAGCATCCCGGAATTAGGATGTCAGCGTCTTGAATGTAGCCTATTTTTTTCTCCCCCCCCCGCCCCCCACGTCTTGATTCTGTCTCTATTTTGTCCTATGAAAAGTCACAATGTATGTGGAAGGGGCATTTATGGTTAATTTGTATGCATTATTTTAAGAAAAAATAACGCGGTTTATACGAACACATTTATTTTATTTGACGACTTAATTCTTAATTTTTACTCTTTTTAGGGTGGGGGCCGTTACACGGATTTTCTCAGAATTTTAATTTAAGTGTAAAAGCAGAGTGCGTTCTCTCGTGGTGAGCATGATTTGATGGAATTCTATGGTAGAAATCTCGCAGTTTTTTATTAATGAAACGAATATCTGCCTCCTTAAAATTTTCTATTCAGCACATATGGATGGGCCTATATGGATTTTGGATATATTACCTTACATTGTATTCTAACGTCTTTAATGTTGCCTTAAGCGTCATTGGGTCATTTTCGCCAACATATCTCTACGAGTCAGGATTTTCAACACTAACTGCCATAAAAACAAAACAGCGTTGTTTTCTATAGGTGGAGAGTATTTCTGTCGTGCGTTATCCGATATCAAACCAAACACCAAACGTACACGATATAATCAAGACGGAACAATGTCAATCGTCACACTGATATTTAGTGACTTATTTGTTGATCATCTGGTTTTTTTTTTGTTTTTTCTTACCGATTGCTTTATTTGGAATTTGGTCTTTTTTGTGGAATGTCTGGAGTACTTTATTAATTTTGTGGAATATCATAAACTGGTATAAAGGTAATGGTCGTTAAAAATAAGAAATTATAATTATTATAGAAGCTTACGGTGGTGGTGGTGGGGGGGGCTTACCATATCTCAAAAAGGGGGCACCAACTGGAAAATGTTTAGAAATACTACAGCAGATCAAGGCCTAGCACAAACTATTGATTAAAATGAAATCGTTTCCATGTTCTATAAGTTGAAAGCCAGAAAAAAGAAAATATAGACTCGGTATTTATACAGCTTACAGTACTTATAAAATGACTCGTATCATGTAAATAACATAAGTACATATAAATTATGAAATTATATAAATATACATAAATTAAACATTAATGCATATTGATAATGTAATATTTTTTGTCATTATATCGGTAATAATAACCTGATTGAGCATTTTTTTATGTATGTGAGCATATCATTATGTTCCATTTAAAATAATGTGGTGGGTCGATTTTCTCGAAGGGGGCGGAAAAAGGTCATTGGCCTAGGGCGCCAAATTTGCTCGTGCCGGCCCTGCCGACTTTAGGATAGGAGGTCAAATTTCAGCTTCAGCGTTGGAGTGGAAGAAGAGACTCGAGAAAGGAACTTTGCTTTTTCGGATATTTTGTTTTTGTTACTTTCTTCCTGCCCGTAGGAAGTCGGTGGGTTTACAACTTTTAACGCAACAAGCAGCGTCTGTACATTTAGTAGACGTTTCAAGCATAATTGCGCTGTCCATTCATTTTATTATTGAAACAATTTTTGTTTATGCAATTTTTTTCGGCAATAAAAATCTAATGGGGGTTATGACCCATATCAACCCACCCTGCGTACGCCAGTGGTTGAACCAGTTGTTGAACTAAATGACAAAAAGAACAGTTGGGCACTTCGATTAACCTGAGTTCGAGTAGTCGGAGTTCCGCTATATATTTAATCAGTGGCGTCGAAAATGGGGCTGAAGCTCCTCCATTAGGTCAGCAAAGTACATTGTTCGGTTTAAGGACATATCACGTGACTTGTTAAAAACTACTTGAGCCCCCATAATGTTTGAACTGCTACAGCCCTGTTTCCAATTTAGATTCGTCGAATGCGGCCTCCTTTGGATGGAACAAAATACAGGTCTCCAACACGAACAGGTTTCTCACCCTTGTCCTCGCAGAATAAATAGTTATGGAGAGGATTTTTGAAATTTCGCTTTTTCGAAAATGTTTGTGTTTATCCGGAATATATAAGAAGATTCTGTCTGGATGATTTATAAACGATAAGAGTGACCAAAATTTAATTGCGTTCCCAGCATATAAATATTGTTTTGGAACTTCGAAGGAGTAATTTTCATTTTTTGGAGCGAAAGTTTGCTTAATTTTTGTGGGTATTTTATTTCTTGCAATATACACGCTAATTTTGGAATATAATATGGAAGAATGCCTACATAGTTCATAAAACTCTTTCTTCGACGCAAATGGTGTTGCAGTAAGTGGATTTAAAAACATGAGCCGATCAGAAATGATATCGTCGCAATACATAATGATAGATTTTAAAATTATGATGGAACATGAGAAGCTGCTGAACGGATGCACAAATTTGGAGAATATGGTAAGCATAAGCACAAGATTAAAGTGCTAAATTAGATGGAATACAAATATAAAAATATATACGATCAAATAAACACAATAAATGAAAAAATAAGTTAAATAAAAAAAAATAATTTTCGCCATTTTCAGAATTATATTGAGAACTGTTTTAAATCCATTCCTGTGGACTAAAGGTTTGAAGACATTTTTATATACAAAAAAATTCAACGTTTCACACAGGTTCCTATTTTACGAAAAGCTGAAAGTTCAGCAAAGCATGACCTTTACTGCTCTTGCGCCGTAAAAGAATTCTACATGAGATTCTGGTTGATAGAGTATTAAAAAAAAGTCGAAAAGCCCGAATGTCAAATATTCTATTTTGTTTTCCGAGATGACAATCAGAACTTTGAAGCTGTGGATTCTTTAGTGTAGTAACCCAGTTCGCCTCTAGAGATATAACTTACGTTCTTGGGAGTTTTCGTTCACAAGATGAGAAACGAGCCCTTGTTAGTGTTCAACGAGCTACGCATTTCTCTATTGTGAATAGGATACATTGATTAATGTAAACTACACTCATTACTTTGTCCACCCCCTTTTCACTTTACCCACTCGTTCCCATTTTTCAATGTTTTGCAGCCAATACGAATTTGAAATACTTAAGAAATAAAAAAATTGTGAATATAATCCTTTTAGGGTTATTTAAAATTTATCAAACCCTGCGGGGTTACAATCCTAAAGCTTCCGCCCAGCGCGACATTATTCAGGGTTAGACTCTTAAAAGTGCTAAAAAAAACGCTAACTCCTCATCGTAAGGGCACTCTTCACTGGAGTTAATTCTATAGGCCAGGGTTTCTTAAACTGTGGAGTATGACCCCCTGTGGAGCGCGGACAGATTTTGATAGGGCGGGAAACACCTTTTAAGAATGCATATCTACAGAAACATGTTTTCAAAATAGAGAATACACTTTAAAAGAAACTGCTGTTTAATTGGAAGCCACGCTCATATCCGGTGTTTTTTCTTTCAAGGGTGAGATCTCCGGTCCATCCCATGGCTAGGTCTGATTAAAGCTAGATGCGGCGCGAATAATCGAATTTTCTTAACAATGGGCCACAGATTCGAAAGATTGGGCCTAATCTTTCAAAATCAAGAAATTACTGCCCATAGGTCATAAGAGGTTCGGATTCCACAGGAAAATATGTATCGGCGCAGCTTGGCCTTTGCTATCCTCGCGACTTAAAATTCGTAATAAACTAATTTACGTTTCACATACAAATTTTACAACCACGGATTCATAGGTACGTCTGCTTATAATTAAAACCATTTGGTGAAACTTTTATGTCCGAAATCGAATGTAATTGTGATCACGTCACTGTATTTAACAAAACTTGTCAAATTTAGGTTTCATTGTAAAAGCTAGTTTTAAATTATTAATGTCTGACATTTTTGTCTACATGGGAAATCGACGCAATTGTTGGAGGTATCGCAACCTGTGTTAAAATCCTGCTCTCACATGGAATATATTGTCCTGTCTGTACTTTTGAATTCTGGGAATTTACGCTTTTGTGAAAGATTGCTTTCGAGTTCGTTTTGCTTCATGTGCATAAATTATTTCTCTTTTCACACGACGACCGTTGATAACGAATATATAACACAGGCAAAGAGTTTCACATGCCCGAGAGGTTAAAAAATGCAGTTAACCTATTCATCTCTTCGTGCCCTATATAATTTACCTTAACCTTTGCCTTAAATTATGATAAAAAAAAACTTTTTAAGTGACTGTCGATAATGATGTTCTCTTTATTGATTATATTTATGAGATTTGCGTCGTTTAGATTTCTGCTTAGCCGTCATATCATTTGTGCTCTTGCACCCGAACGACCCGGAGCATAATCCATACCTTCCCCGATGTTTGGAGTTTGGCATCCAGTACACTTGACTGCGTATAAATAAACTGTTGTAAGATGGTCACAATCGTGGTAATCTTGATGACCTAATACTTACGACTACATCATATTATTAATGAAGTTTCATTAATGAATACCCTACGTTGATCAATATTTAATTACTGAGTGACCCCTTTATTGATAAATATTTCATTAATGAATATAATCTCTCTTATTCAATGTATAATGAAACACTTATTAATAAATACCAAATTAATGTTGGTCATTAATGAATAATCCTTGCGGACCCACAAGGCACACATACCCCGTTCGTATTGTGTACCCACATATATAATTCAGGGTATGTAACAATTCAGAAAAATACCCTGTGTAGTTTTCATCCAATCAACCTATTTTTTTGGAAAATATTACTCACATGTTCTTTCTTTACACCATCATATTCAACCATTATCTATCCACTGCTGGATGAAGGTCTCTCCAAATGCTTTCCACACAAGTCTATCCTAACGCGGAAGCTCAGGGTGGACTTGTGTGGAAAGCAGTTGGAGAGACCTTCCAGCAGTGGACAGATAATGGTTGAACATGACGATGTAAAGAAAAATTATGCGCGTAATATTTACCCGAAAAATAGGTTGATTGGATGAAAAATATGCAGAGTATTTTTCTGGATTGTAATAGAAAGACAAGTTAAAATTTCAAAGATTGGTGATATACGAAATTGCATTAAAACAATTTATTGTACTTCAAAATCCGAATTTTTTTGCTCAGAATAATTTTAGTAAAGGATTAAAGACATAACAGTTGCTTAAAAGAAAAGACTCGTTATTACTAAGATTAGAATGATGTATTTTCTGATAGCATATACCTTAGTTTAATTAAATTGTTTCGAAATTTACAACAGTTTAAAACAGTGAACACTTATCGTCGAAACAAGGAAGTTCCAATGTGAGATTAGCACTCGGAAAGTTCTCCTTCCTCATGGAGTCTATGTGAACTAACTCCATAACGGGTCTTCGTGCATTTGCACGGCTTGTGTCTTACTTCATAAATAATATATTTCTAACTTCAAAATTTATAATATAATAACATATAATCTTCGTATTACAAATCATTCCTAAACTATAATCTCAATGAAATTTTAATTA
>QLNU02004820.1:0-10402 GCA_006491805.2 Dysdera silvatica | reverse complement strand
TTTTTTAGACGAAAAATAATGCGTTTTAGACCTGTCTTATTTTTACGAAAAATTTCAAAATCTCGCACAAATTTTGAAAAATTTCTGTTGAGGTGAAAATATTTTTTAGACAAAAAGAAAGCGTTTTAGAGACTTTTAATTTTTTCGTAACATTTCGAAATTTCGGTAAAATTGGAAAATTTTCTGTCGATTGGAAAACGATTTTCGGACCGAAATAAAGCTTTTTAGACTGATTTGAAATTTTTGAAAAATTTTGAGTTTCCTGTTAAAAGTCGAAAAATTTCTGCTGATCCAAAAACGGTTTTTAGAACGAAATAAAGCATTTTAGACATATTTGGTATTTTCGAAAAATTTCGAAATTTCGCTAAATAAACGAAAAGTTTCCGTCGAGCGGAAAACGTTTTTCAGACCGAAATAAAGCTCTTCAGAAATATTTGATATTTTGGAAAAGTTTGCAGTTTTCGGTTAAAAGTCGAATAATTTTTGTTGATGGAAAAACGTTTTTTAGACGAAAAATAATGCGTTTTAGACCTGTCTTATTTTTTCGAAAAATTTCAAAATTTCCTTAAAAAGTCGAAAAATTTCTGTTGATGTAAAAATGTTTTTTAGACAAAAATAAAGCGTTTTAGAGACTTTTAATTTTTTTCGTAACATTTCGAAATTTCGGTAAAATTGGAAAATTTTCTGTCGATCGGAAAACGATTTTTGGACCGAAATAAAGCTTTTTAGACTGATTTGAAATTTTTGAAAAATTTTGAGTTTCCTGTTAAAAGTCGAAAAATTTCTGCTGATCCAAAAACGGTTTTTAGAACGAAATAAAGCATTTTAGACATATTTGGTATTTTCGAAAAATTTCGAAATTTCGCTAAATAAACGAAAAGTTTCCGTCGAGCGGAAAACGTTTTTCAGACCGAAATAAAGCTCTTCAGAAATATTTGATATTTTCGAAAAATTTGCAGTTTTCGGTTAAAAGTCGAATAATTTTTGTTGATGGAAAAACGTTTTTTAGACGAAAAATAATGCGTTTTAGACCTGTCTTAATTTTTTCGAAAAATTTCAAAATTTCGATAAAATATCGAAAAATTTCTGTTGATGTAAAAATGTTTTTTAGACAAAAATAAAGCGTTTTAGAGATACTTAATTTTTTCGAAAAATTTCAAAATTTCGATAAAATATCGAAAAATTTCTGTCGATCGGAAAACGATTTTTGGACCGAAATAAAGCTTTTTAGACATATTTGATTTTTTCGAAAAATTTCGAAATGTCGGTTAAAAGTAGAAAAATTTCTGTTGTTCGAAAATGTTTTTTAGACGGAAATGAAACGTTTTAAACATACTTAATTTGTCGAAAAATTAGGAAATTTCAGTGAAAAGTTGAAAAATTTCTGTTGAGCTAAAAATGTTTTTTAGACAAAAATAAAGCGTTTTAGAGATACTTAATTTTTTCGAAAATTTTCAAAATTTCGATAAAATATCGAAAAATTTCTGTTGCTATAAAAATGTTTTTTAGACAAAAATAAAGCGTTTTAGAGATACTTAACTTTTTCGTAACATTTCGAAATGTCGGTAAAAAATAGAAAATTTTCTGTCGATCGGAAAACGATTTCCAGACCGAAATAAAACTTTTTAGACCGATTTGATATTTTCGAAAATTTTTGAGTTTTCGGTTAAAAGTCGAAAAATTTTTGTTGATCTAAAAATGTTTTTTAGACGGAAATGAAACGTTTTAGACCGGGCTTATTTTTCGAAAAATTTGAAAGTTTCGTTAAAATATCGAAAAATTTCTTTTGAGGTAAAAATGTGTTTTAGACAAAATTAAAGCGCTTTAGAGATAATTAATTTTTTCGTAACATTTCGAAATTTCGGTAAAATTGGAAAATTTTCTGTGGATCGGAAAACGATTTTCGGACCGAAATAAAGCTTTTTAGACGTGCTTGATATTTTCGAAAAATTTGCAGTTTTCGGTTAAAAGCCGAATAATTTTTGTTGATGGAAAAACGTTTTTTAGACGAAAAATAATGCGTTTTAGACCTGTCTTATTTTTTCGAAAAATTTCAAAATTTCGATAAAATATCGAAAAATTTCTGTTGAGGTAAAAATGTTTTTTAGACAAAAATAAAGCGTTTTAGAGATACTTAATTTTTTCGTAACGTTTCAAAATTTTGGTAAAATTAGAAAATTTTCTGTCGATCGGAAATCGATTTTCAGATCGAAATAAAGCTTTTAGACCTATTGGATATTTTCGAAAACTTTTGTTTTCGGTTAAAAGTGAAAAATTTCCGTTGCTCAACGTTTTTAAAATAAAATAAAGCTTTTCAGACGTGGCTTATTTTTTCGTAAAATTTCAAAATTTCGATAAAATATCGAAAAATTTCTGTTGAGGTAAAAATGTTTTTTAGACAAAAATAAAGCGTTTTAGAGATACTTAATTTTTTCGTAAAATTTCGAAATTTCTATAAAAAGTAGAAAATTTTCTGTCGATCGGAAAACGATTTTCAGAGCGAAATAAAGCTTTTTAGACCTATTTGATGTTTTCGAAAAATTTGGAAATTACTGTGAAAAGTTGAAAAATTTCCGTTGATCGAAAAACGTTTTTTAAACCAAAATAAAGCGTTTTAGACATGGCTTATTATTTCGAAAAATTTCAAAATTTCGATAAAATATCGAAAAATTTCTGTTGAGGTAAAAATGTTTTTTAGACAAAAATAAAGCGTTTTAGAGACATTTAATTTTATCGTAACGTTTCAAAATTTTGGTAAAATTAGAAAATTTTCTGTCGATCGGAAATCGATTTTCAGATCGAAATAAAGCTTTTTAGACCTATTGGATATTTTCGAAAAATTTGGAAATTCCGTGAAAAGTTGAAAAATTTCCGTTGCTCGAAACGTTTTTTTAAACCAAAATAAAGCGTTTTGAACCTGGCTTATTTTTCCGAAAAATTTCAAAATTTAAGATAAAATTTCGAAAAATTTCTGTTGAGGTAAAATGTTTTTAGACAAAATAAAGCGTTTTAGAGGGGTACTTATTTTTCGTAACATTTCGAAATTTCAGCTGAAAGCCAATAAATATAGGATGGTCACCAAAAATGTTGCTTTTCCTATATTTATTGCTTTTTGTTTGCGAATATAATATTTTAGTAATATGTAATTTTCTTATTTTAGTAATATGTAATTTTCTTATTTTGAAGTAATATGTATTTTTCTTATTTTTAGTAATATGTAAATTTTCTTATTTTTAGTAATATGTAATTTTCTTATTTTTTAGTAATGTGTAATTTTCTTATATATATTTTTGTAGAAGTATGCAATTTTCTTATATATTTTTTAGAAATATGTAATTTTCTTATGTTTTTAGAAATATGTAATTTTTTATATATTTTTTAGAAATATGTAATTTTTATATATTTTTTAGAAATATGTGATTTCCTTATATATACTTTTTAGGATTATGTGATTTTCTTATATTCTTTGTTTATATTTTGCTTATATTTTTTGCTTATAACATGCTCCCAATTCTTTCTGCATCCGATTTAAAATTAAATTTTATTTGAGATCTTGTAATTAGTAGAGATTATACTCCATTTGATTGGTTAAGCGGTTATATTTGACTACGGAAGCGATGTGGTACAGAAAAAGTGATGTAAACTAATGAACTTAAGTTAGAGCTTAACCTGTTGATGACCATAAGACCCGTTCCTGCCATTAGCGCGCTAAGGTCACGTTAGCCATTTAAAGGGTTAAGTCGAACATAAATATTTGCAGCAGATGAACGGTACTACCACAGCGACAATATTGAAATGCAAGCTACGTAAATATATGCGAAGAAAAATTTGGCATTCAACAAATTCAAAAATCGAATCTTCTTGCAAATCTGATTTCAAAAATTGAAGAAAATGCAGCTTACGGTATAAAATCGATCAGTTAATTAGCTGGAATTTCATGACGCGAGGATGGCAACGCCCATATTATGCCAGATACAGAGTAAGAGGGTAAAGTTTGTAGTATACAGAACATCAAAGAATCCTATCACTTGAATACTTTTCATACAATTTTTTTACTAACATACAATTGGAATAAAACACAAAGTACGAAGAAAAAATTTACGTGCAGAAGCACTTCTTCATCAGTGATAATTATTTCTGAAGAAGGTCTGCTGCTGATGCGTCTCAAAGCTTGGATGGTCTATTTCATTTGTCATTTCACCAGTGTTCAGCCGTTTGCATGTTCATTAATATATATATGTATAAAGAGATATATATAGCTTAATCACGTACGTTTAAAATACAGGTTAGGAAGTATTAGAACTACAAAGAATTATTATTTTTTTTTAATAGACAAGGAAACCGACTTTACTTTTGTATCGTCTTTTTTTTTCCGTCATTAAAGATATCTAAGTTTATTAAACTAAAACTCCGCAGTAATCTTAAGTTGACGCTGTTTACACTCGAATTATTTACAAGAGGTTAATTTAATATGTTAAATAATTTCACTTATTCATTTAACACATAAGAAATTGGATGATCAACTCAAAGCCATTGAATATACCAACTACCTAATTTTTAACTACGAACTTTTAAATTAAGTCGAATATCCGTTTTTGTGTTCTTTTATATTTAATTTTTTTCAATATTTGTATTACTATATCCATCTTTATATATTTATTCCCCTACAGCCTCCAACAAAGACCCACTTTCATGTAAATAATTCAAATCTGTGAAATAAACTTAGAAACTGATCAACAAACTGATGACTAAAAAAATAAACAGAACCTCGTAAAATGTAAAATCTTGGAATAGAATCCCATTGCAAAATTTTTACTTATATATATGTGTGTGTGTGTGTGTGGTGTGTGTGTGTGTGTGTGTGTATACAGTCTAACCTCGGTTTAACGATTTTCGCTGGACCAGTGAAAATGATCATTAAATCGAGGAATTCGTTAAATCAGGGAAACACATTAATCGGAACCAATGACGCACCCACGGGGGGTGCGATGGAACCCGGGCTCTTCCTCGGACTGAAAATTTATATGTAAGATACGCTAAAAGTAAAAACTATTACATTTAAAAAAAAAAATAACGATATTTTTATATTTTCGGCCCTTCCGCAAGCAAACATCGTGGATGCGCTATCTATCGGAACTGAAATAAAAAATTATTGAAAAGAAAGATCATAAAAATGTTTATCAAAATTCAAAAGAATACGTGTTAATTTTAATAAACCTAAAGACGCAAGTGTTTACGTAATTACAACTTTACGAAATCAACTTTACGAAATATTTGACTGACGTTTGTTTTTGTTTTGATTTTTCCTGCTAGTTAGCATTAAACGTCGCTTTTTCGATTTTTTCAAATGCATCGAAAAAGTCGTCGTTGACGTTTAAAATGAAAGGCATTAAATACTTTTTTACACACTGTAAACTAATATTCTTTTCGACTGGGTAAACTCAACTGAAGTTGATTTTCTGACAACAGTGGATTTTCTAACTGAAATTCTACTTGCAGCTACAGGCTAATGATGAAAATTCATCGTTAAATCGAGAAGAGCAAACTTGAAATCGAGGAAATTATAACACTGAGCTTAATGTAACTTAACCCGAACTAATAAAAACAATCGTTAAATTGAGGATATCGTTAAATCGAAGTTAGACTGCATATCTTTTTGCCGTCCACTGTACCCATAAACGTTGCTATATAAGTCTATGAAGCCTGAGTCCCAATAATTTAAGATAAATTGCAATTTTAAGTCTATTGTAATACATGTATATAGATAATATGTGGATATGCCCCGCTCCTAATAATTTTATAAACTCTACGTTGATGCCTGTAGCCAAACAGAGGCCAGCAGGGGCATGACCCTAGTTGCCCCATGCTTGTGCATCAGTTGCCGCCATCGAGCTATTTATGTATATAACAATCTAGGTGGTGCCCTGTACCCCATATGCCATTTGCCTTCCCCAGTTGTCCCACATGCTGCCTTTGAAGCGTTCCATCGAGCTATTATTTATATATATATAAGTTATATAATATGCATAATTACTGTAATATGTATATATAATTAATGTAATATATATATATATCATCATCATCATCATCATATTCAACCATTATCTATCCACTGCTGGATGAAGGTCTCTCCAAATGCTTTCCACACAAGTCTATCCTGAGCAATTCGCTTCCACGTCACCCCAACCTGTTTTCTTATTTCATCCACCCATCTAGTTTGAGGACGTTTTCTAGGTCTTCGGTGGTCTCTTGGAATCCAGTTCAGAATTTCTGTTGTCCATCGTTGATCAGTTCTTCTTGCAATATGCCCAGCCCATCGCCATTTCAGCCCTTTTACTTTAACAATGATGTCCTCTACTCTAGTTTGCTCTCTCACCCAAGTGTTTCTTTTTCGATCTCTCCTAGTTATTCCAAGCATGCACCTCTCCATGCTCCTTTGCGTTGTCTGTAACTTTCGTATTGCTCCAACTGTTAGACTCCATGTCTCTGATCCATAAGAGAGGACTGGCAATACACACTGGTTGAAGACCTTTCTTTTTAGACACAAAGGCAATTTCCCCTTCAGGATAAAACTGTTTCTTCCAAATGCACTCCAGCCAAGTTTAATACGCAATTTCTAGCTCAGTGTTGTCAACTTGTATTTTTGTTTCCTCTACAAAATTATTGAACATGATCTTAGTTTTTTGTAGGTTCATCTTGAGTCCAACTTCTTTACTTCTAGTTGAGAGCTCTTGTACCATGTCTTGGAGTTCTGATGGGTCCGTTGAAAAAATAACAATGTCATCAGCAAACCGCAGATGATTTAAATATTCACCATTTATTTTTATTCCCTTGTTATTCCAATTTATCTGCTGAAAAATCATCTGTAAAGCTGAAGTAAAAAGTTTTGGAGAAATGGTATCTCCCTGCCTCACACCTTTACCAATTTTGATAGTTTTGGTATCTTTATGTAACCGAAATTTTGCACTTGCATTTTTATACACACATTTCACCATGTCAATGTACACATCCTCGATGTCTGTTGATCTTAAAGAGTTGATGACTGCTGATGTTTTAATAGAGTCAAAGGCCTTCTCATAGTCAATAAATGCAACACACAATGGAAGTTCATATTCATGTGTTCTTTCAATTAATTCTCTTAATACTTGAATATGGTCCACTGTACTGAATCCACTTCGAAATCCAGCTTGTTCTCTTGGTTGAGCTGCATCTAATTTTTTCTGCAGGCGATGTGTTAGCACTTTTGTGAAGATTTTATAAATAGCAGGTAACAAGCTAATTGGTCGGTAATTTTTCAAATCCTCTTTATCACCTTTTTTATGCAAAAGAATTACTGTTGCAGAATCCCATTGGTTTGGTATGTTACCGCTGTTAAGACATTTGGTAAAGAATTTTGCGAGTATGTCTTCTACATATTCTCCAGCTTCTTTTAAGATATCTAATGTAATACCATCATCACCAGGGGCTCTTCCTTTCTTCATATTTTTTATTGCAAATGAAACTTCTTCTTTTAAGATTTTAGGAGCTGTTCCTTCGACTATTTCAATGTCTTCGTTTAATCCACTGTTACTTTCGTATAGATTTTTGTAGAATTCTTCAACTCTTCTAAGTATTTCTTCCCTATTTCTTGTTACGGTGCCATCCTCTCCTTTTAATGCAATGATGTGTTTCTTCCCAATAGACAAACTCCCTTTAACAACCCTAAGGCTCTTGTTGCTTTCAATGGCCTTCCTTACTAACTCACAATTGAATTTTCTTATATCTTCTTTCATGCTTTTGCGCAGAGTTTTACAAAGTTCTATGTACTCAATCCTGGAACTGGTATTTTGATTGTCCACCTTCATATCTCTTCGCCTTTTCATGAGCTGTTTCGTCTTCTCAGATAATTTGCTATTGTGCTTTTTACAGGTTACACCACCAATTTCCCCAGCAGTTTCAACTATTGTCTTAACAATGTTTTCATTTGCTTCTGAGATATCAACTTCTTCAATAAGTCCTTCCAGTGCAGAAAAGCGATTTTTTAATTCCAACTTGAATGCCTCGGTATTTACTTTCAGTTTCATTAGATCCACCCTCTTACTTACTTGTTTCCTAATGAGCTTCTGTCGTTCTAATTTAGTATTTAAGTGCACTTTACATCTCACCATTCGATGATCACTTCCAGTATTAAATCTGTTCAGTACGCTGCAATCTTCAATAATTGATTTCTTGTTTGCCAGGATATAGTCAATTTCGCTGGTTCCTCCATTGGGGTGTTTCCATGTCCATTTTCTTTGCGGTTTCTTCTTAAAAAATGAATTCATGATGCTAAGGTTTTCAGCTTCTGCAAATTCGATGAGTTGATCGCCACGTTCATTCCTTTCCCCATATCCGTATTTACCAACCGATGTCTCTCCTTGTTCCTGTTGTCCAATTCTTGCATTGAAATCCCCCATGATGAGCTTGATATGTTGTTTCCCTTTGGTGTGTAACTCTTTGATTTCTTCATAAAATTCTTCAACCTCTTCGTCGGTATGGCTTGATGTTGGTGCATATACCTGTACTATTTGAAGTTGGTATCGCTGGGTTAGTTGAACAACAAGCCTCGCTGCTCGATCTGATGTACTTTCAACTTCCAGAAGACAGTCTTTAATTCTTTTGTTGATTAAGAAGCCAACACCACTTGTTCTTCCAGTTTCCGTTCCTCTATAATAAAACAAATGTCCGCTTTTCAGTTCCACCAACTCTTCACCTTTTCTTCTAACTTCACTGAGTCCTACAATGTCCCATTTGATCTTGTCTAGTTCCTCTTCCAATTCCTGAAGTTTTGCTTCAGAAGCAAGGGATCGTCCATTATACGTTGCCAAGGTCAATAACAAACGGCAGCCTGGGCCATTCCAGTGATTCTTAGCACCCCCTGCTTTCATGCCACGCTGACCGCTACCTTGATCAGGAGCACTCCAGCACCTGGAGACTAGGGGCCATGGTTTCTGGTGTGTCAACATAATGGAGGAATTAGCCATAATTTCACCACGCTGGCTAGACGGGTTGGTGAATTAGCCCTCCCCTTCCGCCTTTCTATCCGTGCAGCAAATATTAATTTGCCACATAAATAGAAAGCTCAGCCTGCACCACTTGAAGGCGGGGTAGGACACTAGGTTACTGGCCTTGCCGGTTCCACACATCGTCACATGCGTTCAGCGTGTGGGTCTCCTTCCAGTTAGATACCAGCAACCCTTTTGCAGGCCATATATATATATATATATAGCAAAATTGTAGTATGATTGTGACATGTACCTTCTAATGTAATATACATACACTACACTTAAGCATATATTAATTTAGACAAAGTTAAAGTAGAAAAGTAATATAACACTAGGTAGTCAAACCAAGTAAATTTAAGTAGTAGAAACATCTCAGAATAAAGATTGACATGTAGTAGTAAAAGGTGAAGATTAAACAATACCAAGAATTTTGTTCTTCATCAGGGACCGCACAAAATCCCTGTTATTGGTTTGCTTTTTCTGACTACAACAATTAAGATCAGTGATTAATACTGAATAAACCAGCATTGACCAAAACTTAGCTAAAAACAGTATAAACCCAGAATATAATTAGTTTAACAATATTTTAGTAATTTAGAAGGGTCTCTTTATTAATACTGAGAACAATCTCAATTGTTGTAAGAGGCCCAAAAGCAAACTTACAGCAAGTAGATGGAGGTATTGAAAGTGATTAAAGTGTAAAGGTTCAATTAACATGAATAGAAATGATGATGAAGTGAGAAAACTCATTACTTATACCAAAAATTGTAAAAAGTTTTACATGAATATGTCACACTCAAGATAAACACTTAATTATTAACTAGTAAAAATATATAAGTTTAAGTTTAAATAAACCCGTATATTCAAAATAAACAAATTGTTTCTTTGCACTCATAATAGACCCAGAAGTGTGCAATCAGAATAAAGACATATATATGCCCATATGCATAAACATGCAACCCTTACATATATACATATACATACCCATACATATACACACATATACGCATACACACACATACATATATATATACACACACACACATATATATACACACAAATACACACACACACGTATATATATACACACACTCAAAATCTACAGTATATACACATATATAAACCAGATATGCACCATAAATATATATATATACACACACAAATATAATTATAAAAATCGTAAATAAAAAAACGTTGTTGAACATAGAGAACTCAATAAATATGCATACAACAGCTAGAAAAAGCTTACTATAATTCTCAAACCTGATATCAAAACACTTACCTACATTACAGAGATAAACTTGTTAGTATAATAAATAAAAATGTAAGAAAAACAATCCAGAGGTGACAAGAAGTATTTAAGAAAAAATACTGAAGGA
>QLNU02004817.1:0-23663 GCA_006491805.2 Dysdera silvatica | reverse complement strand
TTCAGAAGTGATACAACTCAGAAATTTTCAAATTCCGGCTAAAAACGTCATTCAGGTAAGTAACGTTATATCTACAAAAACAACTACACAGCCCTGCAGATGCATAGTGTGGTAACGCGTGCTCCTAGTGCGCCGTTAATCCGGGTTCGACACCCAACAGTGCACAAAGAACGATCACTCAGAGATCTCATAAAGATAGCTCTGCTCACTGTAGGGCGGGGTTTTTCCCCTAGGCCTTAAGAAGTTCGGATTCCTCGGAAAATATTAGGTCCCGGGGCAGCATGACCATTGTGGTCTTTGAGCCGTAAAACCACAAATAAACAAAAAATATATATACATCCATTCTTCCAATATTACCCGAGTTTAATTACTCAAAGAAACTTGACGTTTCGTTTCGTCTTTTGCGAACTCAACTGTTTCTTACAATTTGAAAATGAACTGTGAAAGTCTTTGAGAAACCATTTTATCTTTCAGCTGTTTCTGCGAGTAACGTTGGAGCCCAGGTGGTTCTACGATAGTTTATTCAGTGTTACGATATTTAAAATTACTCGAAACGTAAATTTACAAATTTTGAGTTATCACTTCTGAATCGGGTTTACGATAAGCAGCAAGTTAAAATCCATCCACAGTTGTTTGTCGTAATGGCGGATCCAAAAGTCTTTCAAAAGCGGGAGGATTTGTTTACGATTCCTTTTTTACGCGAATGTCTGGTACTTGTCATTTTATTTTTCTTGTTATAATCCCCGTTCAAGTGGGGGGAGGGGTTCGCCTCCTTGGATCCGCCAGTGGTTTATCGTAATCTAAACATACTGCTGCTCACCCGACTGGTAAAAGTATTATAGAATACTTAATGATATACAGGGTGATTCACAACTACTGAAACAAAGCGAAAGGGGTATTAAAGTACGATAAATAAGCCATATTTGGCGAAATTCCCATGTCTGCAAAGGATCCGATTTGGATGTAGAGTGAAAGTACTACTTACATCCACATCGTTTTTATGTAGGTAATTACATGAACAAAAAACTTTTTTTTTAACACATGATTAAAATGATCGATCTAATAATACAGCAGAGACAAAAAAAAGGAAAATGCCTTCCCTGGGCCTGAGTAGTGTTGCTATTTGATCAACAGAGGTATGGAAAATGATTCTTTTACCATACTGGAGGCAACTGGAAATTGTCAAGCATGCGTAATAGGTAGCACCGGATTAATGCATGAGCTTTAGAGGCTGCAACCCAGGGACCTCCGCCAGTTAGAGGGCCTCCAGATATTAGTGTGATTTGTTGTTATAGCTTATATAAAGCTGTTAAAGCTTAGAGGTCCCTATTTCATCAGGGCCCAAAAGCAAACGCTAGTAGGGAGGGACAGCTCCTACTACACTCAGGAAGGTCCGTATTTATAAATAGGCAGGTTGGGCAAGTGGATAGGGCCCCAAATTGTTAGAAACGCAAAAAGCGGCAAACCTTTTCTTTTAACTACGATTCATCTACCGTAAAATTACGTCGTTCCGCACTTCCTGAGAAAGCGCCGTTCACACTTTTTGTCTACATTTGAAATTCTGCAAAAAAGTCAGTTCAATGGCTCTGCCCCCATTGAACATCGAAACGAAATAAACAATTTCGTAGTCAAATAAACTAAAATTATTTTACTAAATATCTATATTATATCTGGTAATAATGCACATAAGGTAATCATAAATGTCGCCCTCTCTCCATCCTGCGCAGTTTGCGTCGCATTTGAGAGGGAAGAAAGAAAGAATTTTATTTGCTTCTGGTAGTAAATTGGGAGAGGGGCATGGGCATAACTAGCTTCGAAGGCTACGAGGGGGCTAATTTTTTTCTACTGAGGTTAGCTCCATAGTTACCCCAGTGGAGGGGGCGCCAAAAACTGTTGTAGCCAGGGCGCCTCGTAACCTAAATCCAGTATTTCGAGAGGTTAAACCACCGCCTTCTCAATATTTAGAATTCGAAATGCAGTAAACTTGACTACGTATAAATTAGCTGTAGTACGAAGGCCACGATATTCATGCGGTACCCTCCTTCATGACCAACAGGATACGCGTGACCTGTGGGTATATGTAACCACACAAATAATGCAGGGTATGTAAATAAGAACAACACGCGCATATTAATTTTCTAAAAAAATAGGTTGATTGAATGAGCAATACACAAGGTATTTTTCTGGATTGTAGTAGAAAGAAAGAAAGGTTAAAATTTTAAATATTGATGACACAGAAAATTGCACTAAAAGCTTTATTCTACTTTAGAATCTCAATTTTTGTGCTTAGAATAATTTCAGAAAAGGATTGAAGACGTAAGCTACTTTTATATGAAAATTTTCGCTATTACAAAGATCAAAATGATGTATTTACCGATAGCAAAAAGCCTTAGTTTAATTAAAGTGTTTGGAAATTCATAACAGTTTAAAACAGTGAACATTTGTTGTCTAAAGAAGTAAGCTAAATTTGTGAGTTTAATACACGGAAAGTACTCTTTCATCATTGAGTTGACGTGAACTAAATTCATATACAGTGTTAGTGAATGCGCTCGGCTGGACTCAATACACCTTCCAAATCATATCTTTCCCACATCAAAATAAATAACAATTATAATAATCTTTACAACATAATAAGGTAAACGTACTAAAAATCATTCCTAAAATACCATTTCCATGAAATAAATTTTAATTAACTAGAAACGAAATGGGTGAGCGAATCTGCTAAATCTAATTTTCAGTAGAATTCAAAATATATTGTCTAATATTATTTATGCCAATTTATATTTTATGTTGTTTGCAAATTAGTTGTGCACGGGAGAACCTGTCCATCTCGGATCTCGCGAGTATGAGGCAAATAGTTGAGACATGGGGGTTTCTGTATTTAATTTACATAATCGAAAAAAAATTTTAAAGACAGATTTTACACTACTTTAAATTTTATTATACTAATATAAATTGCACATAAATTAAAGTAATTGTTCTATATTAAGTAAAAAATGGGAAGTTTTAAGCACTAACTCATTAAACCGTATACTACAACCTAGGACACACTGCGCGTAACTAAATTATAAAGCAACATAATCGCAGTTAATTTTATTTAACGGCTCATGCCCATTTCAAAAGCATGTCAGCTTTGCTCTTCAGAGCCAAATTAGCAGCTATGATTGGTATAAAACCGACCTGAAAATTAAATTTACAGAAGATGAAAGCGAACAAAACAAAAAACAAATTCAATACTTTTGAAAATACGACATTATAAAATATATGAAAATAATCCCATTTCTGCTTTTTTCGGCCATATAACACCTATATTTATGGCCATTCTAAAGAATGCCCGAATACGTGTCTAATAATTTTTATGAGCTGACAAATGAGCCTAATGTCATTAAAATCCGCGTCGTCCACCCTCCGACTTTCCTCGTTAGTCATTTTTTTAGTATTTTGTCAAAAAAAGGGTAGCCAAATTTTGTTCAGATTGTCTGGATTTCAACTAGTAATAACTCCAAAAATAGGTATTTCTCAACCTTTTCGCGTTGACCTTTCTAGCTTAGAATTTTGCAAGAAATCTCGCTCTACAACTTCCTTTCGGTCGTCAACGGACCCCTTGATTATACGCAATATATTTTATCCTTATTCTTTTTTGTTAAAACCTATATATTTTCAACAAAATTAATAGGACATGCTCCATTTCGAAGAAAGAATATAACTCGAAAGAATTCCGTCGGGAAATTTGAAAAAGTACGTTTGGTTCACATTAAATGTTTTTGTATGTTAACTGCGTGTGTGCTAAAAAAAATAAAATTATAGAAATTCCCGCAAAATGTGAAGGATTCAGGAAGTAGGTCATGTTTGCGTTAACAAGATTCGGCTGTATTTTTAATATTCATCACACACTTATGTATTTCAGTACACAACTAAGCTGAAGCAATAGTAAAAACATTGCATCGATAAGGTTTAGTGCGTATAACGTACAGACATGTTTTGGATTACATTCATCGGTATACGGCGTTGTTTGTTTATATATTAATTCATACGTTTTCCTGCGTGCAAGAAGTGTACGATCGTTGGTTTACGTTTATTTTCGCTCATTTGTCAGATGGGGCAGGTTTTGCGGAATACTCAATGTTGGAAATCATTACATAAATATACATTCATAATTATGAATTTAAGAACACTAATACATTCGACATCAAAGCAACGAAAACCTTTTGCGGAAAATTTCCGCGAAAATAAGTGACTTTTCTTGCTTAAAGCTTATGGAAATAATGTCTACAAAGTATATATCAAAAACCTTATGATAATTAAAAAATAAAGGTAAATTTAATACTATAACAGTCGTTTGAATTTAGCGACATATAAATAGGTAAATACTTATCCAATAAACTTCCTTGGAATTAAGAAAAAAATAATCATATATTTTCAACTGCACATTAGCACACGGCCCGAAAATTCAAATCCATACGTGACGTGCACAATTAATTTCATCATTTGCAGTAACATCAAAGAACAATGTGCAGCACTTGCAATCTAATGTTTCTACTTTACTTTTTATTCATTTTGTGCACAGCAGTGTGATTGCTTAAGTTACAAAATGGTGCACCATCAAAAGATTAATGAACTTTAAATGAAGGACTTCCGATGGATATATATGCTTCGCTTTCCTTTATCTATGCCTTTCACAAAATAGTGCTACAGTCGCAATGGCGGAAAGTAATTCCCGCCATTTGGAGTAAGCTTCAGAAAATTACCTTCGCAGCAGAGTCAATGTTTATGTTACTAAATGTGCACCACTAAAAGATCAATAAACAATAATGGAAGTGCTTATGATGCATATATACGATTCACTTTCCTGTATATAAACTTTTCAGAAAATAGTACTATAATCGCAATAGTGTAACCAAAAATCAGTAATCCGAAAACGGCTCTTAAATCTGAAATAGAGATCGATTTTAAGTTCCCTTTTGGTTCACTATTTAGCTTTTCCTTTAAACCGAGTCTAAAAATCATATTTTGCATTAGCTTTTGACAAAGCCCTGACTGATAAATACGCAAAATCATTTTATCAAAAGCTTTAACGCAGCAAAATTGTTTCCGAAATAATATTGCTTTTGGGGCTATTTTGAGACTGTCATGCGAAATAAAAATTTCGTCCTGTTGTCCAACTTCAGAAACAAGCAGTGTCAGGAACGATTTTGGCCCCATTAACGCATAACCGGCCATCGTCTTTCCAATTGCATCAATGTCAGATAACGCAATACTTTCCGGATGTGCACGAAGGTGTAGACCCAACGCATTTAAAATTCCTTTCTCAGCTTGTTGCAACTCCTGTTCGAAGTAGCTACCTTTAAATGCAGTAACTCTGGCCCGGCTAGATCGACAAACCTCAGAAAGTTCTTCAAATGTCTTAATTTGATGTAGCATAATAGGTGCCATGAGGAACGACAACAATAATCCAGTGAAACTAAACATTAATACTCGTAAAGGAAATGCACTCAAAATAAAAAATATTTTTGCGACACCACTGCCCAGAAAATTACCGAAACCACGGTTACCGATCAGAATTTCCATCATCGAAAGCATACGGCTCCAACCTCGTTCTCGGCTTTGCTGACGATGTCCAAAAGAAGATTGAAGAAATGAAAATACTCCAGAGCAAAGAAATAAGGAAAAGATAAATAGACTCCAAACCGTAGGTTGGAAAGGATGAACAAAAAAGAAAGTTTGTGATGCAGTTCCGGATGCTTTTATCATAAATGAGTCATAATCCACTTCATTGGGAAATGCATTGTCAGTGACTTGTGATCTTGCATATGTCAAAACTAGACTGTTGATAGCCATATCGGCTTCGTTTCTCTCAAGCATACCAACCATGCCTGTCCATTTGCCATCTTCTGTTAAACTACCCCATTGTCCATCTTTAGGAATTACTAAATCGTATGTAAAATTCAAGGCCTTCGATAAAATTTTCAGTAGTTCAAAATTTATACCATCGATACCTTCATACCCGCCATTGTCTTTTGCTCGGATTTCAAAGTACTTTGTATAATTGAGGCTTGCTACCCTAAGATGCATTTTGTTGCTCATATGGGAGACCACCTTCTAGTGCTGACGTGACGGACCTACTAAGCTGAAATCTTCTTGGCTACATGGATATAACATCATGCACCATTTAAAACCTAATGAAGAATTGCTAACGTGCCATGAGACCGTGCAAGAAAATATTGAACCGTTAGCATTAGCAGAATGTGAGGTTTGGGTCATTAGAAATTGTTTATCTTGAAACATTATTCTTCACAAAATCGAAGTATGGTACTTGGTTCACGAAGGATTGCTATTATATTTTATTGATTCCTTGAACGAAGTTTTCAGAATAAAACTCTTCGCCCCGTAATTGGAAAAGCGTTGAGAAATACTAACATATATGCGTGCATATTCTAATCTCTATTATATCTCGTTACACCAGTCACGAAGCAAATATTAGACAGTTGTATTCAGATCCATAAATATCAAATATTTTGCGTGTTTCGTTTTCCGCTAAGGATGCTCAACGACGGTCGAAGTTTTTACCATTTTATCGATCGACGTTCCGTCGATGTTGAGAAATCGTCGATATGTTCTATATAATATCGAGTTTGCATAATAATTCAAGTTATTTGCCATTTAGTCTTAGATTTCAACAACTTAAAGTCCTAGTTTGAATAATGCCCTCCAGAATTACTGAATTACGATTATTTACGTTCAGGCTTAACCACTATTTTACTGACTAACTGCCCGACAACTTTTTAATGGTTTTATTGACCGCAGGTGTCCGGCATCCGGAAGCGCAAGCGAAACAAATCAAATGAAACTTGCCATAATCAAACATAAATTGAAAAAGGCCTGTGCCTCTATATGGACTTATTGCCATCGCACACAAGTAATATACAGCAAAACCTTTGAAAATTTTCTCCTATATTTAGCTGAATATGAACCTTGCTGTAATTTTTCTATGAAAATTTAACTAAGCCTGTATTCTGCAGCTGCCTCTCTGAAAACCAACATTTTTTGGCGATGATTTTCTGAAAGAAAAGTCTGACGTGACAAGTTCTAATGACGTGGTCACTCTCCATGTAAAGAGTGTTGCAGGATTTTGTGAATTGTTCGTCAAATAGCTTGTATACTGTATGTCTATTAAAATAGAGACGTTATTTAAAGGGTTAAGTGGAAATTGTAAATTCCAGAATTATGTGCAAAGGGAACTGCAACACATGAAGTGACACGGAAAATTATTTGGGGGAATTGCGTAAACATAGTGACATAAAAGGCTTTAAAAGGCTTGAAAATTGACAACACCAGAGCCCTTCAAAATTAGCAAATCCAGTAGAATTAACTATGAGTTTATTTCTGAAATAACTTATATCTTTATATGCTAACTTATTTAGTTGTAACATTGGGTCTATCTTGCCTCATTAATTTTAAAGTCGTGTCTTTTAAATAAACGGTTTAAATGTATTTTTGCTATGGAAGCGTTAAATATTTTCTTGTTAAAACATGAATGTTTAGAGACCGATATTTTTCAACTATCATTTTTTTAATGAGAAAAACATTAATAAATGGCTTTATCATTTTAAAACGATAGTTGTTCGGTTATGAATAATTTTTTTGAACTTTGATGTAACATTAAATGAACATCGATGTTTAGCGATAGATTTTCTTCAAACATCAATGGTACTTCGTCGATATTAAACATCGATATTTTACTATCAATGCTCGTCTCTGCTTTCAACCACTAAATCATATTTTCTGCTATTGAAATGATTCCGTAACAACATGGTTGTCTGATCATACATGTGGAATCATCGATTGGTTTTTGTTCGGATATATCTGCATGGCAATTACATTCGCAAGTATTTTTCACTCGTACCCCACCTGCGATATATTATTACTTATTCTCAGTTTGTATTGTTAAGGTATATAAGATACAATTATTACAAATAAATTTGACACCAACGTATTAGTAGCTCAATCTAGAGCTATTTTTGTTTGGGAGAAAAAGAGACGCCGTCCTCATCTCGGATTCGAACCAGGGTCCTCGCGTTGAGCCCGCGGTGTCTTGACCTACTAGACCAGTGGGCGGACCAGCGGCAAACTTTAGAAGCTAAAGAGCCAATTTTACCATTAAAAGCGTCAGGAAAATTTAAAAGAGCCATAGTTATATTTTAATAAATAATTTTCATATTAAAAAATTATTATGAAATTTAATTAATAAATTATTAAAATATTAATTAATAAATAATTTTTAATATAATATATTGAATAATCAATAACCATTATGCCCACATTTATGGAAATAATATATTCAAAAATAATTCACATGTAATTAGTAAACATTTTATTAATAAGAACAATGTTCTTGCATTTTCTTAGAAAGTTTTATAATATTAGGTGCGTAACTTAATAAACTTAAATAAACTGATTGTTAATATAAACTTAATAAAATAAATAATAAACTTTAATAAACTAATCGTTTTTAATTTCGAACATGAATCCAAGTTCTCATCAGTTATTTGGTTTCTGAATTTATGTTTAATAAGGTTCATGTTGGGAAACGTTTGTTCATACGTGTATGCCGAGCTAAAGATTATAAGAATACCAAATGCAAACTTCTTCAACTCGTTGTATGAATCCGGCAAGCTCTTCAAGGTATTGAAAGTAATTTTTTCTGTTTTTGTACATTTTTGATAGCAGTTAGCATGTTCTTTGAACCCAAAGTGCATTTTTCTCTTTCTAGGTTCTCAATTTCAGTAGCGAGACGCGTAAATTTTTATTTCCATAAATCTTTACTAGCCAAGTCTAGCAATTGCACTTCAAAAGCTGCTATTTCAATTCCGAATGTATGAAATCTTCATTCGGTTACTTTTGCTTTGAGAGAATCTACAGTAAATGCCAGACTTTCTTTTACTTGTCGAAAGTCTTGAAATCTCTTTAGAAAAAATTCGTTCATTTTTAAAATTACTGCTTTGAAAAATTGCGTATCAAATTCAACATTGGTTTCGTTTTCATATTGTGATAAACTTGAAAAATGCAATAAAGTTCCACTTTCTATGTCATTAACCAAAAGAACCATTTTTCTTTCAAAAGAAATAATTTCTTCAAGAAGCGAAAACTCAATATTTCCTCTACCTTGCAGTTTAATATTAAGTTGAATCAGATGTGTCGTTACTTCCACCATAAAATGTAACTTTTGCAACCACTGATCTTCTTTTAATTCTGAATACTGTACGCCTTTGTTACCAAGGAATAGTTCGATTTCTTTTAAGCAAAAAGCAAATCGTTTTAGCATCTTACCCCTTGAAAGCCATCGCATGTTGTTAAAAAGAAGATCTGAATATTCGCTGTTCATTTCACTAAGAAGCTCTTTAAATTGACAGTGATGGAGCTTTTGTGCTACAATTGTTTTAACAACCTTTGTCACTAAATTCATAACTTGACCAAATTCTTTTGGAAACGTTTGTGCACAAAAGCTTCTTCGTGAATTATTCAGCGAAAAAAAAAATCACCTCGTGATTAAGTTTTGCTTTTAAAATGGAAACAAATCCTTTTTCGGAACCCAACATACTCTTGGCTCCATCTGTTGCTATTGACACAATTTTAGTCAGTGGGATGTGATTTTTTTCCATACAACTAAGGACAGCATTTGCAATATCCACTCCTCGGGTCTGGCCTTTAAGTGGCAATAAGTCTAAAAGTTCGTCTTTAGGACCTTCGGATGAAATATAGCGTACAAAAAGGCAAACGTGCTATATCTTGTGTGTCGCAAGACTCGTCTACTGCAATTGATATGGCTGAAGCTGACGTAATATCTTCAACTTGTTGGTCAGTTACGTTTAAGGCCATCTTAGCCATTCTATATGTTACTGCTTTAGCAGACAATGGAATACTTTCAAATTTATTGAAGATGTCAGTTATATTTTTAAAATATGCAAGGAGTTCTTTAGATACATTTTAAAGCAGCTTTTAATGTACTCGCCATCTGTAACAGGTTTTCCCTTTAGAACAGCGATTTCCTGGTTCATTATGAAGCTGGCAATGTTAACGATATTAGCAGATTGCAAGCAACTATTAAATGTTGTGGTTGATTTCTTCAAACTTTTCTGAAATTCTTCTACTGCTTTCTTTCGCACATCACCAACGGGACATGTTGTGGCAAATGAGCCATGCTTTATTTGAAAGTGTTTTTCTACATTCGAAATTCTTATTATTTGCAAGTTGTTCTTTGCAAATAAAACATCTGGGAAGACCATTTGAGTTCGCAATGAACACAAAAGACCCAATCCATTCACTTTTATTATCCTCCGCTGTCGGCCACGTTGATGTTAGCACCAAACATTCGAAGAGAATATTGCAAAAAAAAAAGTGGGTTTAAGTAAAAACTTCACTAAAAAGTTACCAGAAAGACAATCCGGAGCAAACAAGTTATAAATCCAGGTAAAAACTCACCTCGAACGAGATTTTTAAGTAGTAATAATAATAAGTAGTTCAGCGGAGCACAGAAACTCTGCTTATTAGTCGCAAGCCTTCACGTTGCTAAAAAAAAAAAAAAAATTATAATGAGGTCTGGTAGCCTGCTTAGTCTTTAGATTTCGCCGGCGTTACTACTACTACCATTATTGTCGGTAAAGATGTATGAAAAAAAAATTATCAAAGAGCCGCACTAATATCCTTAGAGAGCCGCGGTTTGCCGACCTCTGTATTAGACGAATGAGAACAAGAGCAAACGTCAAGTATTATTACCCTTCACAGGGATAACACAATTGCCAAATAATGGTCAACACACAAAGCCACCGGAAGAGATATTTGCTTTTCGTGGGGGATTTTGTTTTATTACAAATAAATTTGACACCCACGTATTAGTAGCTCAAATTAGAGCTATTTTTGTTTAGGAGAAAAAGAGACGTCATCCCCATCACGGATTCGAACCAGGGTCCCCGCTTTGAGATATTGAGAACAGCTCTAGTTTGAGCTACTAATACGTGGGTGTCAAATTTATTTGTAATAAAAAATCCCCCACGAAAAACTCACAAAAATCTCGCCCCGGTGGCTTTGTGTGTTGACCAATATTTGGCAATTGTGTTATTCCTGTGAAGGGTAATAATATCTTACAACTTACTATGAAGGTTTAATATTATCGCGTACAATATGCGAACTTATCCAAATACTTTAAAATCTTCAAATACACGGATAAATTCAGCACCTTTATTGACAATTGTTCGCTGCAAAAATGGCAAATTAATAGGGCGAGAATTAAATTTTGGTACAGCTGATGAAACAAAAATCGGAAAACCTGTTACCATTTGCGTAATAATTGAGCCACGGAAAATTGAAAAGTACCAATTAAAGCGAACAATGAAATACAGTATACCAATCCATATGCATAAGGGACCATCTTCATAATAAAACTTTTAGCAACTTTGAAAACTCCAATGGCAAAAACTCGTTTTTACTAAATATTTCAAAACTGCAGTAAAAAAAACTCCTAATTTTAAATTTCAATTCATTTGGTTTAAGAGTTTATGAGTTTTGAATATTAGAAATATTGAGTTCACAATATTAAAATAATTGACGGGATATTTATGAATATCTTCGGAAATATTCATCATACCTCTCCAATGTTTTTTATTATGTTAAAGTTCAAACGGCCAAATAAAATTTGTTTTTGATTATTAAAATAATATCTAATATGAATTATAAATTATACAAATCATATTTGATATACGGAAATTGAAACCTTACCGTATTTTACGTACCATACAGAAATTGTAGCGAAAACCGAACGGCAGTGTTTTTAATGGTGGTTAAAGAGGGCATGGCGTAGTTAAAAAAAGTAAGAAGAAAATAAAGGTTACTTTATGCTTTAAAACCGTTGTCTAGTGGCATTTCTTAATTAAGTTATTTAGAAGGCATATTGGTAAACTTATCTCAGTAAGCGAAAAAAGGAGAAAAATCAACGATGTTATAAATTTTTTGATTTAAACAGGTTTGATCAAAAAAGTGGAGTTCAGACCTACAAGTTAGTTTTTATCATGTTAAAAACCCCATACGCGTTTTATAGAATATCTCGAGTTTTAGTAGTCAGAATGATGCCAAAATTTTAACCTAGCTTAACCAAATACAGGCCTGCACAAAAGTTTAGACACAAAACAAATTTGAGTATAACAAAATACTATTAAAACTGAAGAGGCAGGAACTTCGATATTACGAAGTATATGAACACATGTAATATGCAAAATAAAAATTTAAGAAGAGAAAGGCACATCAGTAGCGAACTTGCTGCAATACATAACTTACAATGAGTAAAATATGTGGCACAATAGTTTAGGCACAAACATAAATTTTAGCACTTGCATAAGGAAATGAACAATTTTAATAATCAATGTAGCCACCATTACTTCGTATTAGATTAAATACGCGGTCGTTCATTGAAAGCACAAGATTTTGAAAGGTTTCTGGTTCAAAATTAAACCACGCTTCTTCTATAGCCTTTTTAAGTTCTAAAACGGGCAGATATTGCTTTCCATTGGCATACACAACATTCGTTAGTATGCCCCATACATTTTCGATGGGACTACAGTTAGGACTAAGAGCAGGCCAATCGAGAACTGTAATATTTTTAGCGCTCATCCATTCTTTTGTTGACCTGGATGTGTGGATGGACGCATTATCTTGTTGGAAAACCCAGTTTCGTCCACATAAAAGTTCGCCAAAAGGTAATAGGTGACTTTCAAGAGTTGCCTGGTATGCCTTGGAATCTTGTTTTCCATTCAAAAACGCCAAAGAAGTCTGTCCATTGAAGCTAAAGGCTCCCCAAACCATGACTGAACCTCCTCCTTGACGTCTGCTGAACCGACTTAAGGGGCGTTTTCGAAGATCGTGCCAGTAGTGCGAAAGGCCATCGGGACCATCTAAGTTCCACTTTTTTTCATCACTAAATAACACCTGCAGCCATTCGTCACTGTATGATATGTGCTGCCTTGCCCATTGTAGTCGTGCTTGTTTATGATGTAATTGCAAACAGGGCTTGCGGCGCATTTTTGCATATCTCAAATGCCTGCATTCTACAATCCTTCTACGTATGGTTTCTCTTGACACTCGCATTGCTAACGTGTTTTTTATTTGATTTGCAGACAGGCTTTCATTTGAAGCCAATCTTCGTATTTGTCTATCATCCCGAATGCTGGTCACTCGAGGCCTCCCAGATCGTGATTTTGGTTGATACTGATCACCCCGGGATAATACTCGATAAATGCCTCGCTTTGAACGGTTCAATGCAAGAGAAATTTGAGTAACAGATTTACCTTTAGTTTTCTGCCTCCAAATCTTCGAAATCTCGTCATTCGTAAATTGCTTTGACTTTGGCATCATTCCAAGCATTCTAAATTATTTCAAGCCTTATATAACAACTCTGGGAAACGCCCCTTCGATCACTTGGGAACTTCGCGCCGTTAATTTGCATAAATCTGACATATGTGCCTAAACATTTGTGGCATACAGATTCCAATATTACGGTGTTGGGATATTTTTTTTCAGTACTTTTGGTAATCTTTTAAGTTGCACAATTTATTATTGGTTCTAGGATTATTTAGATACAATATCGGCGAAGTTCAATGCAAATTCTCGCTTTTATTTATAATTTGCCTCTGTGTCTAAACTTTTGTGCAGGCCTGTAGACTGTAATCCGATTATGATATCAAAATTCATGTATTGCCATTGAAAATTTTAAAGTTGCTGCAAATGCAAATATGAAGACGGTCCCTTGTGCAAATTTTATGCAAATTAATTGGCATATTTCGTTGTTCACTATCGATTGGCACTCTGAATATTCAGTAGCGTAATGATCGCGCGAATGGCAACATTTTTTCAGAGTTTTGTTTCACCGGCTGTACATTTAATTTTTAACGTTTGGAAACGAAATATATGACCGGCTACTTTCCCAAACCTTTCCAAAATATATAATTTGTGGTTAAGCAAACTTACTTTTCCCAAAAGCATAATGTTTGTATTATTTATAATTGAACTTTCTCATTTGCGGCATCTAAATATGTAGTCACGTTCTCCATAAGAAAACTCGTTTGTAATCAGTAAATGCCTTTTAATCATTAATATTTTAATTATTAATATTGAACATTCATATCTGTCTGTGTAACTTCATGCAATTTAAATTAAAAAAAAGTTGCGTAGACACTGTACATTTAGAAAATCATCTAATGTTGTTATGCATAACGAAGTCCATATTTTCACGTCTAATCCTGTGCTAAGGTTAAGTCACAACCATTGAAATAATGTAGTAGTTAATGTTTACGTTATTTTGTTTAAATCATAATATTGAAATAATCATTAATAATCATCCTTTATTGCCATATTACATTACATATAATTGTTAATTATAGTAAAAAGACAAAAAAAGATACATAATATTGCATATAATGAAAGGTGGTTGAAGTATTCATGTTGTAAATAAATAAATGAAACTTTTGTTTGTTTGAATTTTTATGGCACAAGAGCATCTAGGCTATACTGCGTCAAACACAGTAACGTCAAAGACTATTTGCAAGCGCCAGTACTCTGTTAATGAAAGGCATTCCGAAACAAGTTGGTTTTTATAGTAAAAAAAATTGCCAATTACGGCCGTTCATACAAACTTTACGTACAAATACTTATTTTCTTACGTCACTAGTGCCAGCTTTTTTCTTAAAAGTGGATTGTTCTTGAAAAGGCGAATTTATTTTTATCTCCTAGTCCTTTTATTTCTTCTATTGAAAGAAGCGGGTTTTAGTGGTTTTTTAAGTATGTGGTTATTGTCAAAAAAAAAACAAAAAAAAACCGGTGGTCAAATTTGGTTCAGATTGTCTGGATTTCAACAAGTAATAACTCCAAAAATATGGATTTCTCAGCGTTTTCGCATTAACATTTCTAGCTTAGAATTATGCAAGAAATCTCGCCATATAATATTTTTCCGGTCGTTAACGGACCCCTTGTATATATGCAATATATTTTGTGCTTATTATTTTTTGTTAAAACCTATATATTTTCAACGAAATTAATAGGTGATTCCCTATTTCGAAGAAAGAATATAACTCGAAAGAATTCCGTCGAGAAATTTGGAAAAGCTCGTTTGGTTCCTATTAAATGTTATTTTCTGTTAACTGCGTTTGTGCTAAAAAAATAAAATTATAAAAATTCCTATAAAATGTAGTCGGATTCAGGAAGAAATTCGTGTTTGCGTTAACAAGATTCGACTGTATTTTCGATATTCTTCACACACTTATATATTTCAGTACACAAATAAGCTGAAGCATTGCATCGATAAGGCTTAGTGCGTATAAAGTACAGACATGTCTTGGATTACATTCATCGGTATACGGCGTTGTTTGTTTATATATTAATTCATACGCATTTCTGCGTGCACTAAACGTACGTTCGTTGGATTGCGTTTATTTTCGCTCATTTGTTAGGTAGGGCATGTCTTGCGGAATTCTCAATGTTGGAAATCATTACATAAATTTACATTCATAATTATGAATTTAAGAACGTTTACACATTCGTCATCAAAGCATCGAAAAACTTTTGCGGAAAAGTTCCGTGAAAATAAGTGAAGACTTTTCTTGCTTAAAGCTTATGGAAATAATGTTTTTAAAATTTATATCAAAAATCATATGCTTAATTCAATCCAGAAGATAAATTTAGTACTACAAAATTCGTTTGAATTTAGCGACATATAAATAGGTTAGTTAATACTTATACAATGAATTTCCTGGGTATTAAGAAAAAAATAATTATAGATTTTCAACTCAACAGTCGCACACGGCCCGAACATTCAAATTCATACGTAACATGCACATTAATTACATCATTCGCAGTAAAATCAAAAAAAAATTGTGCAGCACTTGCAATCTAATGTTTCTACTTTAGGTTTTGTTCAGTGTGATTGTTTATGTTACTGTGCACCATCAAAAGGTCAATGAACTTTAAATGAAGAACTTACGAATATATCATTCACTTCGCTTTCCTGTATCTATATCTTTCACAAAATAGGGCTACAGTCACAATGGCAGAAAATAAATCCACCATTTGGCATAAGTTTCAGAGAATTACCTTCGCAGCCAAGTCAATGCTTATGTTACTAAATGTGCACCACTAAAAGATCAATAAACTTTAATTGAAGAGCTTATGAAGCATATATTCGATTCACTTTCCTATATACATACCTTTCAGAAAATAGTGCTATAATCGCAATAATGTAACCAAAAATCAGTAATCCGAAAACGGCTCTTAAATCTGAAACAGCGATTGATTTCACATTCTCTTGTGGTTCACTATTAAGCTTTCCCTTTAAACCGAGTCTAAAAATCTGATCTTTCATCACTTTCTGATAAATCCCTGACTGATAAATGCGCAAAATCATTTTATCGAAAGCTTTAACGCAGCAAAAATTTTTCCTAAATAATATTGCTTCTGGGGCTATTTTGAGACTGTCCTGCGAAATAAAGATATCGTCCTCTAGTCCAACTTCAGAAACAAGCATTGTCAGGTACGATTTTGAGTTCATTAAAGCATAACCGGTCATCATCTTCTCGATTGCATCAGTTTCAGATAACACAATACTCTACAGGGCTACAGTCGCAATGGCATAATTCCACCATTTGGCATAAGCTTCGTCACCTTCACAGCAGAGTCACTGCATAAGTTACTTTCAACCAAGGCACCACTAAAAGATAAATAAACTTTAATTGAAGAGCTTATGAAGCATATATACGATTCACTTTCCTATATACATACCTTTCAGAAAATAGTGCTATAATCGCAATAATGTAACCAAACATCAGTAATCCGAAAACGGCTCTTAAATTTGAAACAGTGATTGATTTCACATTCTCTTCTGGTTCACTATTAAGCTTTCCCTTTAAACCGAGTCTAAAAACGTGATCTTGCATCAGTTTTTGATAAAGCCCTGACTGATAAATACGTAA
This sequence comes from Dysdera silvatica, assembly GCA_006491805.2. Lineage (NCBI taxonomy): Eukaryota > Metazoa > Arthropoda > Arachnida > Araneae > Dysderidae > Dysdera > Dysdera silvatica. The sequence goes on along the minus strand of QLNU02004817.1, from coordinate 6,657 downwards.
AATCATTTTATCAAATGTTTTAACGCAGCAAAAATTTTTCCGGAATAATATTGCTTCTGGAGATATTTTGAGGCTGTCCTGCAAAACTAAAATGTCGTCCGGTAATCCAGCTTCAGAAACCGTCATTGTTAGGAACGATTTTAGGCTCATTAAAGCATAACCGGTCATTGTCTTCTCGATTGCATCAGTTTTAGATAACACACTGCTTTCCGAATGTGCACGAATGTGTACACCCAACGCATTTAAAATTCCTTCCTCAGCTTGTTGCAACTCCTGTTCGAAGCAGCCACCTTTAAATGTAGTAACTCTTGCCCGGCTAGATCGACAAACCTCAGAAAGTTCTTCAAATGTCTTAATTTGACGTTCCATGATGGGTGCCATAAGGAACGACAACAAGAGGCCAGTGAAACAAAACATTAATACTCGTAAAGGAAATGCACTCAAAATAAAAAATATTTTTGAGACACCACTGCGCAGAAAATTACCGAAACCACGGTTACCGATCAGAATTTCCATCATCGAAAGCATACGGCTCCAACCTCGTTCTCGGCTTTGCTGACGATGCCCAAAAGAAGAGTGCAGAAATGAAAGTATTCCAGAGCAAAGAATTATAGATAAGATAAATAGACTCCAAACCGTTGGTTGAAAAGGACGGACAAAGAAAAAAGTTTGGGATGTAGTTCCGGATTTTTTTATCATAAATGATTCATAATCCACGTAATATGGAAATGCATTGTCAGTGACTTGTGATCTTGCATATGTCAAAACTAGACTGCTGATGGCCATATCGGCTTCGTTTCTCTCAAGCATGCCAACCATGCCTGTCCATTTGCCATCTTCTGTTAAACTACCCCATTGTCCATCTTTAGGAATTACTAAATCGTATGTAAAATTCAAGGCCGACGATAAAATTTTCAGTAGTTCAAAATTTATTCCACCGATACCCTCGTACCCGCCATCGTCTTTTGCCCGGATGTCAAAATACTTTGTAAAATTGAGGACTGCTACCCTAAGATGCATTTTGTTGTTCATATGGGAGACCACCTCCTAGTGCTTAGGTAACGGAACGAATGCCAAACTGGAAACTTTTTGGCTCCATGGTTATAACGGCGTTCGTCATTTAAAATCCTAATGAAGAGTTGTTAACATGTCATAAGACCGTGCAAAAAAATATTGGGCTGTTTACATTAGCAGAAAATGAGGTTTGGGTCAATAGAAATTGTTTATCTTGAAACATTATTCTTCACAAAATCGAAGTATAAGACGCAGATCACGAAACATTGCTATTATATTTTACTGTTCTCCTAAACGCAAGTTTCCGAATAAAAGCCTTCGCCTCATAATAGGAAAAGTGATGAGTAAACAATAACATATATGCGTGCATATGCTAATTTCTGTTATATCTCATTTACTGAGTGACGAAGCAAATATTGAAAAATTGAGTTAAATCCATGCACGAAAATTTTTTGCTGTGCTCCATTTTCCACTAAGGATGCGCAGCGGTGAATGTTTTCACAGTTGTATCGATCAACGTTCGGTCGATGTTTAGAAGTCACCGATGTTTACTATGTAACATCGATTTTCCATAATATTTCAAGATATTTGTCATTTAGGTACTGACAACTTAAAATCCTAGTTTGAATAAGAATATCCAGAAACACACGGAATTATAATTATTTACGTTCAGGCTTAACCGGTGTTTAACTGATTAACTAACCAACAACTGGGATTTAATTGATCGTAATTGTTGGGCATTGGGAAATGCAAGTGAAACAGACAAAACTAATCTGGCTATAACAAAACGTTAATTGAAAAGAAAGCCTGTGCCTCTGTATTGGCTGATCATCATGGCAAACAAAGAATATTCATTATAACCTTTGAAAATTTTCTGTCATATTTAGCTGAACATGGCCCCTGCAGACATTTCCCCATAAAAATTTAACTAAGCCTGTGACTGCGGCTACCTTTCTGAAAACAAAATTTTTCTAGCAAAGATTTTCTAAAAGAAAGGGCTGAACGTGGCAAGTTATATTTATTTTCCAGTTGATTACAAAAGAACTTTAAAAATGCAACCTAACACTTCTAAAATGCAGTGAACAACACAGTACGAACATTGTGAAAAAAATTTAAATTTGAAATTTACAGCTACTAATTGAACACTAATTTTTATGCATATTTGATAATCAACTAGTGATACCATAGTTAAAAGTTGCATTTATGCTATCTGACAAGCCCATGGACTATTCACGTTACAATGCTCTACGCCGTCGAAACCTTAACCAAGCAATAGAAGACAAATTACAAGCCCATATTTAAAAAGTGTGAAGACAGCAAGTATTTTAATTTCTTTTTAAAGCCATTGATTTTATTTTCATTTCTTATATAATAAGGTATGTCGTTCCAAAGTGTAGGACACAATATATTTATATTTTTTAGTAAATATTTGCACTTTGCAGCCCTAGGTTTAAGTTTAACTCCAAAATCTGTATTGTAGTTATGTTCAGGGTAACCTACCTTACAATATCAGAAAATTTATTACGTTTTATCCTTTGAATCATGATCACGTGTATTTTATAAATTAATTTGTTTTTAAAAGTAGGAATATTATAAAAATAATAATTATTTGCATTGGATTTTTGCAAAATCCGTATAGATTTTCTTTGTAAAATATTAATTTTATTAATATTATATTTTGAATTAAAAAACACCAGAAAGAAATAGAGTATACCAGATGAACATTAATTAATACATTATATATTCCTATTTTAACCCCCGTTGTTTGATATTCAGACAGTCTGTTAATAACCCCTATGCTTTTAGAAATTTTACTATAGACATTACACACCCAGTCATTCCATGGTAGATCACTCCGTGTAATAATCCCCAAAAATGTATACCTGTTAACCATTTCTACAATATTGCCATTAATAAATATGTTATTTAAAATTTCCTTATAAATTATTTTTCTAAAAGCCATAGCTTTAGTTTTATTTAAATTCAAACTCAAAGTATTACAGCAAAACCAAGTTCGAAAGGCGTGATTCCTTTCCATGTAAAAAGTATTGCCGGTTTTTGTGAATCGTTCGTCAAATCGCTTGTATACTTTATATCTATTAAAATAAATGCGTAATATAAAGTGTTAGGGCGAAACTGAAAATTTCAGCAATTATATACAAAGGGCATTGAAACCCGTGAAGGGGTACGCCAAATAATTTGTGGGAATTAGCTACAAAGACTGAGATAAAGGCTTGAATATCGACAACTCCAGAGCCCTACAAAATTAGAAAATCCATTGGAAAAAAACTCAATTCATTTCTGAAATAACTTAAATTTTTATATGCTAATTTATTACTTTTAACATTGGGTCTCTCTTGCCTTATTAATTTTAAATGCATGTTTTTTACGTAAACAGCTTCCATATATTTTTGGTATTAAAGCGTTTACCTTTTTTTATTATAAACGATGTCCGAAAACGATATTTTTCAACTATGCTTTTTTTAACGGGAAAAAATCAATAAAAATCTTTACCATTTTAATATTCGGTAATTGCTTTTTTTTGTGAATACGTTTTTGAACGTTAACGTAACGTGAAATGTACATCGATGTTTAGCGATAAATATTCTTCAAACATCAATGGCACTTCGTCCGTGTTAAACGTTGATCTTTCACTATCGAGGCTCGTCCCTGCCATTAATAGCTAAACCATATTTTCTAATATTGGAAAGATTCCCTAACAAAATGTTTGTCTGATCATGCATGTCGAATTATTGATGGGATTTAGTTTGGATATATCTGCATGGCAATTAAATTCTCAAAACTTTGTAGCTCGTATCCTACCTGCGATATATTAGTATTATTCTCAGTTTGTGTGGTTTAAGGTTTACTATTATTGGCGAACGTTTTTATTATTGTGTGGTGAGCGATTGATGCAAAAATGTTATCCAAATAAAATATTAACACTTTTATTCTGCGACATCTGAGAGCCAGATGATAAAGAGTCGATGAAGGTTGTGGGTATTTTGTACCTAAATTTGAATTTTGATATAGTATTTCGAACAAATATGTTGCTGCTTATATAAATAGATACACGTATTTTCCTTTTTTTTATTATTTGTATCATTAACTGGAAACATCTACAGAAATTATTCGGAAGGATCGTTCACAGGATGTCGAAAAGAGTGCCTCATTAAATGGTTAGAAACTGGCGAAGTATTCGAATTAAACAGCTTGAAAAGGTTAGATTTGTTTGTTTGCTTTTTGGTTTTACGGCTCAAAGACTACAGTGGTCATGCTGCGCCGGGACCTACTGTTTTCCGAGGAATCCGAACCTCTTAAGGCCTAGGGAACCAAACCCCGGACTACAGTGAGCAGTGCGATCTTTATGAGATCTCTGAGTAAGCGTTCTTTGCACCGCTGGGAGTTAGAAAATCTAGAGCTTGATTATGTAATGGTTAACGAACTATTATATCCTAGAGTACAACCGCCCGATTATCACAGGGCAATTGATGTCGCCCTGCGGTGGCGCAGTGTGGTAACGCGTTCTCCTATTGCGCGGCTAATCCGGGTTCGACTCCCAGCAGTGCAAAAAGAACGCTTACTCAGAGATCTCATAAAGATCGCACTGCTCACTGTAGTCCGGGGTTTGGTTCCCTAGGCCTTAAGAGGTTCGGATTCCTCGGAAAACAGTAGGTCCCGGCGCAGCATGACCACTGTAGTCTTTGAGCCGTAAAACCAAAAAACAAACAAACAAACAAAGCAATTGATGTCGTTGTTGTTGGCGATGTCGTCAACAACAACAACAACGAAAGAAAGAAAGAGATGAAAATCCTGACACGTTAATTCTGTGAAATATTTTTCATTAACTAATGTAAGTAGGCAAGTTCAGGGTGTCTATAGGGTCATGAATTGCCAGAAAGGTCATGAAAGAATGCATGAAAAAGTATTGAATTTGTGAAAAAAGAATTAAATTTTCAAAAAGTAATGAATGGGGACATGTGACTTTTAAAGTTCCAAAAATAGTGAAATTTATAATGGTTTTGACTTTAGTTTTCTCAGCAAATATCAATCCAATTAGAAACAATTTTGATCAACAATAATAAACCATTTACTATGTATATATCACGTGACTAAAAATAATTTTAAATGCCAAATATTTTTCTTAATTTTACAAAATATTAAATATGATTTACGAATGGAATATAACATGGCAACAGACTACGCGCAGAATTGCAACTTAAATTTAGCTGCTAGAACGTTGCTCATGGGCTCAAATTTTTCACAGATATTGGGTACTCTAACTTGTTTTCTAATTAAGGATCCTATTTTTAAGAAGTTAGATGATGTTTCTAACTTGTTTTGACTGACGTGATTGAATATTATTTGTGGCACATGAGGTTATTATTCACGAGAAAGGAAGAGTTCAAGTATTACGTAAGCAATATTTTAAACATTTTATACCCACTTCTTCCCTCCCCCCTAACGGTAAGTAAAAATTAACATAGGCTGACATCATAAGCATAACCACAACCCCACCACCACAAAGGTACTCACGTAATACTTGAACACTCTCAAAAGGGCGCGTGCAATTTAATGCAATTTCCTGCAGTCCTAGAGCATGCGTGCTAAACTCGCAAGACGTCAGAGCAGAAGTGGGCGTGGCTTTGCCAAAAAAATGGATAGAAAATACGAATATGCTAGGGCTCTTTTACTTTTTTTTTTTGATAAAAATTAAGCCATGATGGCATCATAAAACAGTGCTTGTAGCAGTCGACTACAAAACTCATGAGTTTGAACGAACATACGATTCATACGAACATCATCGTTCTTGCCTTCTTCAGTTGTACTTCGTTCAATCCTTGTCTGGAAATACAGTGTTGCTAGTTCGGCCAACCTTTCCAATTAGTCTTTGCACAATTAACAACAAGAGCTGCCACTTGGCACAGGCTCTAGACCCGCCCCTTTCTTCCTCTATAACGAAAAGAATACTTCTGATTTGTTTTATTTGTTATGAAAAAAAATCACGCTTATTTCATATAACATACCGCATATATTTACGCATTGCGTATTTAACATTTTATATGCGAACTAATGTTCAGATAATAATTTTGTTTAATAAATAAAAAAATATATAATAATTAGTAATTTATTTTTGCGTCCTTAGCAGCTACTCCTCCCCTCTCCCAATATGGGCCCACCTTAGGCAGGTGCCTTGGGTGCCTATTTAGAAATCTACCACAATAATTAATTCCCATACGCTTTTTTAATGATTCTAGTTCCTTCTATTCTTTTTACAGCACATTGTTACTTAATTTCAAAACAGCTTTTATCTAATTAAATGATTAGTACTTCATGTCAAATCGAAAATGCCCTTTAATGAAAGTAATTAAAATTTTCTGTGCGTTTTTCTTAAATAATTATGATATGTGCTGATGGATTCTATTTCTGGAATAATAAATAACTGTGTGGCCAACTATTTTGGCTTACAATCTTCGTTTTATTAAAACAGATCATTCTTGCACTTGTGACCGTTATTTTTCGATACTGAAACCATGATGTAAGATAGACAGGTGAGCCAATTCCAGTGCCTTGCGTTGCTTTCTTTAGGCAAGCAATACATTTATTTTCGCTCTGTGTGATTTAAGTTCGCATTGACGCTAC